>JAEKOY010002291.1:0-14497 GCA_021234595.1 Delia radicum | reverse complement strand
TAAAATAATTAAGTTCAATTTTCCAGAAAACTGATCTTAATATATCAGGCGCGGATCCACCATCCTTAAAACCGCGTCTTATATATAGTAAATATTGACAATATATATTTCCTCACAGCCGACCACTTCACTACCTAATACTCTAGAAAACAAAAGGCAAAATCAATTTTTCAAGATGGCCAAAACTTCTATTTAGTTACTGCAATGAGTCAGCCAGGCACAGACTCAAAAAAAGAAGAAGGATATGGTAGCTAAATAACAATCAAAGTCTTAAGAATTGACCATATACCAGAGTATATACTACATATACACACTAGGGTGGCCCAAAAAAAAAAAAAAAAAGTGGTGGTAAAAGATTTGTAAACAATGGGGTCTGGATCGCTGGGAAATGTATACGAGCTAAAAGGAGATTATGTTGAGAAAAAATTTAAAATGTTCACAAATTTGATGTGTTTTCTTTGTTAGTTCGGCTTAATTTGGGGTCCGCCCTCGCACTATTAAATCTGCTTTTTGGACAAATGTATTTAAATTTTAAACTAAAAAATATTCAGGTTGAAATGTGAAAAAAAACTAATTTAATTGTGTTTAGGTTAGAGGTAAAGTAATTACCAGACAAACAGGAGGTCTCCGGTTCGAGCACAGTTCGCGACATAAGAATTGTTTATTAATAAAATAATTTTTGTGGAACGCATATGAGTGTGGAATATTGCAATTCATAAACTATTCACTGTTTTATTGTTACAAACAATTCATAATTTTTAAAAAAATGTCGTTGTTTGCCGTAATACAAGAAACAAAGCCTAAAAGTCTCATAACAAATTTTAAATATCGTCTGATTAAGCGAATTTTGTTATTTATTTTGATAAAAGGACTCAAAGGAGGAGGAATCAAGAATATACTTTTATTTTTTCTCCATACATGCGTGGGCCATTCTAATATACACATTTATATAACGATTATGATGGTTGTTATTTATGGTTAGAATTTGGTTTTAATGACTGCGCACTAAAATATTACTTCCGTAATGCTAAGACATCCATGTGCGACATCCAGACGTAAATATTGCAGAGATTGGAAGGACGATGAGAGGACGTAGTTACATTCAAACGTAATTTCTATACATGCATGTGCTGGTAGAAGTATTATCTTCTCCCCAGTTTTATTTGTGTCGATAATAAATTGTCTAAACGTTAAAGAAATCCTTTCAATGAAATCAATAAAAGTCAACAGTTTGCACAATGGACAATGGGTTTGTGCAAGTGTTTAATGTCTGTGTATGGGTGGATAAGAATGTATATGTGGTGTGTGTGTTTAAATATAAAAAAGGACTATAGCTTTATAAAGACAACAACAACAATAACTATCGATAATCTATAAACAGCTGTGTGTCCTTTACATTTACTACAGTAACTTTTTCATACTGATGGTACTTTTCTCTTCAGTCACATCTGTTTATATTAGTTTGTAGGTGGTCCTGGTTGTATTAAAACCTTTGTTGGCTTCTGAAGGACATTGGCTTTATAAATAACATAGACAACAACAATAATAATAAAATGAAATGATACTTTAGTAGTTCTTATAGACAGAATATATGTATTGGCTGTAAATGATTTAATATTGGCCACATTTTTTATACACTGAGCTCAATAAGTAACCGCATTTAATATGACCGCTTTGACCGTATGTCAAAGTTTACTTATATGCCTAGTTGTATGTAATTTTCAATTATTATTATTATTGTTCGAAATAATATGTTGGCGATAAAGGGTAATTTTTTAAGAGCTTTCGGATTTGATTTAAAAAAACAACCCATCAAATTTAGAGAAACGTACTGAAATATTTATTTGAGTCGCGTCTACGCCTCAAATGGTCCAATTTTGGCATACTCTCTCCAACATATCGGCCCGGCTTCTCACGAATAAATTACACCATATTGGCTTCCAGTGCGTCAACCGTTGGGGTCTTGTCCCTATAGACATGAGCCTTAACATAACCTCGACTAAAAATAATCTAAAGGCGTTAAAACGAACGATCTAGGCTGCCAATTGACTTGCCCCAAACGTAAAATAAACTGTTTTACCGATCTCGCCTCTCAATTGGGCCATTGTTTCGCGTGTGTGTGGCAATCGTCTTGATGCAACCACATGTGACCCAAGTCCAGCTATTCCATTATGGGCCAAAAACAAATTTGTAATCATTGCACGGTAGCGCTCGCCATTCACCAGTAGTAACGTTCCTGCCTTTGTCGTCTTTGAAAAGTACGGTCCAATGATGCCACCGGTCCATAATCCACCCCCAAACAGAGCATTTTTCGGGAAGCATTTTCAGTTCTCGCAATCTGGCTGCTCTAACACCAAATAGGGCAATTTTGCTTGTTCACGTATCCATTCAACCAGAAATAAGCTTCGTCGCTGAAACAATTTTCGATAAAAAGTTGATTTTCATCCAACTTTGCCAGCGCCCATTCACTAAAAGTAGCCGTTGTGGTAGGTAGTGTGGCTTCAATTCTTGCACCAGCTGTATTTTAGAAGGTTTTACACCCAAATCCTTCCCGCACCAATTTTCCACGTATTGGAGTAAAGTAATCGATGGCCCAATTGCTGCGAACGGCTCGAATCGATAATGCACGGTCATCAACAACACTGGCGGATAAGCTGCGATATTTTCCTCTGTCCGCACTCTACCTATGCGTGTTGGTGGGTTTAAGTCCACTAATATAAATTTGGTGCGAAATTTAGTCACAAGATTCGAATAGCCGCCTCAGAAGGTCGCGTTTCTTTTCAAAGCGATTATAGAGCAAAATGGACCAAAAATCGTTTGTTCCATACTTATTAAGTAGTCTTAATTAACCACTTATAATTCCGGCAATAAATACGTAGCTGCATCTAGACAAATCCTTTGACACCATTTTGTCAGAAGTTTTCTGTTAATAAGCTTAAAAATGCTGTTGATTTAACTAAGTTCTAAGTTAACTGAACTGCAACTGGTCAATCAAAACTTAGTTTTTATTAAATTTAGATCACCTAAATTTAACAGGACTGTGTTTCTCCAACTTTATTGAAATTTGTTCTGGCTCAAATTCAGGTACTATTTTTCTGGGTTCGTAACTAAATTTTAAACTAACCAGTTATTTGTACAGGTTTATTATGAGTGTATTTTTAAATATTGAACCCATTAGTATATGTACGTTGTATGCAATGATTATATGTAGGTAAGGTATCGCACATTAAGAATATTATATTTTTGAAACACCATTTCAATACATATCAAATTTATCAATCATTACATATTTATCAAAATTTCATGTATTCCAAAAATTTTTAAGCCCTTAGGACACCTACATTTTTTAAAATTTTAGCAGGTAACTGCACCACAGTACGATTATATGCTTATGAAGAACAAAACACTGTGCAACAATAAAAAAACTGCCCGAATGAGTCCAACGGAATATGAAAATAGACCATTAGTCTATCAACATCCTCAAAGGGTTTTGCGAATTTAGCTCTAATTGATTTTTTTATAGAATCTTGAAGTTGGATTATTTTTGATCATATTTTTTATTAGGGTAAAAATAATATGTTAAAAGACTAGTTAGTTTGTCTGTACAAAAGTTATCTGATTTTGATATTAAAACAAAAAAATCTTTTTTTTTTTCTTAAAGTGGGGATGTAGAAGGGGTCAAAATTTAGAACGAGTCATGTTGGGTTGGTTTTTTCGAACTTCTATTTTTTTTTTAGGCTGTTGTGTAGTAAATTTATTTAAAAAGAAATTTACAACTGAGTATGAATTTATTTTAAATAGTGCATATAAGAAAAAACTACGCTATAGTTCAAGGTCTTCTCTCGGCTGGATGCTGTAGACATAGACAAGGGCGCTGGTCTATCTGTAGTACCAATCACCCAAAAAAAAGCATATATTTAATGTATGAATTTCTAAAACTTTCAAGTCACAGTATAATTTTCAGCGATGTTTTTTGCAGTCTACTTCTTGGGTAATATTTGTTAATTGATTCATCAAAAGTCTCCTCTCACCTGCATTGCACCGAATGTCCATTTCGGTCATTAGTTTGTCAATGTCCTTGAAGTAAGCAGATGTTTGGTCGTTATTCACAACAAACCATTTTTGCAGAGTTTAGTGGCACTGCTTATGTGCAGAAATTTGGTCCAAGGGGCCAAGGGATTAGTTAGTTAGTTGCTTAATTGTTCTTTATTAATAGTTAAATTCATCAATAAGCTGTTTCCTATAACCTAATGCGTCTAAAACAAAAAGATATATATTTTTAAAGTTTTCCTTTGCATTATTTAAAAGATTTTACTAAATCATTTTCAGTTATGGTGTTTCTTTTAAAATATTGGTTAGCGAAATTCACATAGAATTGGACAGATGGCAAATAGTGCAAAATATTTTCTGTTTCATTTCTATTACATAAAGAGCATAAGCGGGACCTTTGCGACTGAAATCTAGTTCCATTTAGTTCAATCAGGTCACACCTGACTTTAAAATATAGCTTACTGCCGTCGTATTATTATTGATTTCGAAATATGTTTGTTGCTCCTTGAAGTTGAGTTTTGAATAAAAACGGTTTTGTTCCAGTTGCCTGTTGTTAGTTGTTTTCTCTTTATTTTCTTTCTTGCCCAGTTGATAAATCAATTCTTAGGCGTTCCCAGTCCTCTCTTGAAAAGCATTCAGAAATTTGAATCGTGCCTACATCACTAGCTAGTTTTTCAATATGTTTGTAACAATACGATTTTCTTTCTATAGTGAGTTTGGTTAGTTACTTGGTAATCGATTTTCATTATAATCACATAAGGTCTTGATAATGTATCTCAGGTGTAGATCTAGTGTGTATATATAATTATTTTCAATACCAGTTTCCAACATCAAAGCGTATGTTGGGGTAAATGAGGGTAGTTTAAGTATCTTTTTTAAGGAAAAAGCGTAGAAGTTTGTCTACTTCTTCAAACAACGAATAGCCCCATACTTGGGCACCATAAGACTGCATTGCACGAGACACTGATTGAAAAGATTCCATTTTGCCTTCAACTAGATTTCTTTTTTTGATAAAAATTCTTTCCAAGTGGCGTTTATATTGCTTTTTGCTGATTTATTTCTTATTTCTATATGGTTTCTAAAAGACATTTTAGGTGGTAACGTTACTCCAAGATAAGTATATTCATTTGTCACTCTAATAGGCTCCCCCTTAAATAACCATTGCTCACGAGCAGAGAGTCTGCCCCCCATTGCTCAATACCATCATTTCAGACTTATTTAAATTCAGTTTCCAGATTCCAAATTTCGCAATACGTCTCTAGCTTATTAATAATAGATTGCATTGTGTCTATATTATCTGCCAAAATCACTATATCATCAGCATACATTAAAAGACTGATCTTTTCTGTGCCTACAGCAACACCTCCTTCAATAAAATCGTGTAAATCATTTAGATACACCGAGAAAAGCGTTGGAGATAACACACATCCTTGTTTCACGCCAGATCCAGTTTCAAACTCCTCAGACAGTTCCTCTCCGTTCCAAACTGTAAACTTTGTATAACTGTATATACTTTCTATCATTTTAGACATTTTTGTCGATACGCCATGCATTGCAATTTATATTATTAGGGATTATTTGAATTTAAAAATCCAGTCAATTCTTCAGATTTGCGTTGTGAAAGTTCCAAGTTTTGCAATAATGGAAACTAGCTGGTTCTGTGTTATCAAAATAGGATTATTGTCAATGTCGGTTTAAGAACCACTTTTTGCGAAAATGCATTCATAATGCAAATGCAACTTTTGATTACATTTTGTACTTCTTCACTTTTTTCAAACGTTGTCATTTATAAAAATTTTAATTTTTTTTTTAATAAACAACAATTTCGACTTTTTTGGGACCAGAATGCTTACTATTTTTTTTTTTTTATATTTTTATATATTAACTATTTCAATAATTTAAAAAGCGTCTGAAAGCTATAGTAGTCTACTTTACGATTTCAAATGACTTTTAAATTATGTGAATAGTCAATATACTTTGGAAGATAATGAATATTCTTCGAAGTTTTTTTTTTTTTAAATTAAAAAAAACTAGAATCATTAAAACCAAAAAAAAAAATAATTTTTATATCCAAAATGTAGTAAAATATTTTTAAAAAACTATTAAAAGTAGTTTGCATTCTGTTACCAAAAAAATCGAAGTTGTTGTTTATTCCAAAAAACTATAAATTTTTTAAAAATGACAACGTTTTAAAACATCCAAAGGGGAGAAAAAGTGCAAAATATAATCAAAAATTGTAATTGCAGTAAGAATGCATTTTCGCAAAAAGGTGGTTGTTTTTTTAATTACAAATTATAGAGTTGACAATTTAAACTTCCATATGCTTTTTAAATCTTTGAAATAGTCTATCTACTTTGGGAATATGGCTTTTCAAATTTCACTACTTTTTGCACTTTTTTGATTTTTAAAAAAATTAAAACGGGCATAAACCCCACTTTATAAAATTTGAAGAAAACTGAAAACGCCAGTGACTAATAGACATCGTAGAGAATACGTATACAACCTATAAAGGAATGTAAAGAAAAAAAGTTCAGATTTTGGCCGATCTATCATGGAATGGACGATATTGATTTATTCCATTAAATTGCATATAAAAAAATAACCAGAAATTTTGCCTCAAAATAGTTCAACTTCAAATGGCATTAAATTAACAATACGAGCTAACTTTTTTAAAACCCTTTGGGGGGTTTTGGTCTCTTGATGGTCTTTTCTCATTTCCCTTTGGTCTCATTCGGGAAAGATTCGATGACTCAAAATTTTGTTGCACTGTGTTATACGTACAAACAGTTAAAACATATTTATTTAAATCTTGAATTGGCAAGTACAATGGGTAACCAATGTAGTTATTTATACAAAAAATAAAATGATTTTAAATATTCTGTTTGTCATATGTTTAGTTAGAATATTGTTCAACCTCAAGTCCAAAATCTATTATGATATTAAGGATTTTCACATCCTGTACTAAGTGTTGTGTATGTTGTATTGTAAAAATAGAGATGGTAAAATTTTATTTTGAATTAGACGAAGATTTGGATTTTTTAATTTGGGTTTTCACTATGTTACCACAATTGAATATTTTATCTTACCATCATATATCATGTTGTATATTTTAAAACAAAAATTTGCCATCACTATTTTCGATACGGCTATAAGGCACATAACTACAAAATTTTGAAACACCCCTTGAACCTTCTTGTACTATCTTATACCAAATCCGCAAAAGGAACACATAATTGACTTAACTCAAACCGAGATATTACATACAACCGACCAATATCAACTTTATGAGAATTTGTCTGCCTAAAGGCGTCATTACTCTAGCGGATACGTTTCGTAAACGGACTGCAACTCCATACAATGTGTAAATATAGTACCAACATACAATACGTTGTCTCTGTTTTACATACTAAACAAATCATGACGGAGTTGCGTTATATGTTCAACTACTTTTACACATTATATGGAGTTACAGTCGAAACGTTACGAAACGTATCCGCTAGAGTAACGAAAGCCTTTAGTGTATAAACTATTAGTTTGGACCTGAACCGACTATAGAAAAAACACCACAAAATTGATGAGTTTTTTCGAATACCACAAAGAGTTGAGCATGCGTGGGACATGCTACACTCAAAAAAATAAGTTAGTACACAAGTTAGTAAAACGTCTTGTAAATCAGGTATACTATTTTTTTTTTAGCAAAATTTGTTGCTAAAATCGTGTTTTCAGCTAAATTTTTGTTATACTTATTTAGCACTTAACTGTTTTATACTAATGCTTTACTAATATACTAATGTTTTTACTAATTAATTTTGCTAAAAAAAGATTATGCTTGTAAGCACATAAATAGTGTGGACGACAACCAGATTGAAAGATATACGCACAATGAAGCAGATGTCGCGGCATGTCAAGATGTAGTAGAGAAGAGGAAAATGATACTAAAAAGTACAACTCTAATAAGACATTTAAAAAAATCAAACATGGAAGGCTTTTGTATCTGTTTTTCATACATGAAACAAAATTGAGGATTAAAACAACTTAAATTTTGCGTTGTCACCGGCTTGTGAAAATAATTGTCTTTTAATTAAATAAAAGACAAAATAAAATATTTTAAATTTAATATGTATTTCTAAACTAAATGTTTATAGATTTATAATCTAGTGTGGTTCAAATTGCAAACAAACAAACATATACAGACATGTAGACAGAGTTGTAGCATGTTTAGCATGACTTGTATGCGACTAGTACCTACAAGAATATTTTCAAGTTCTTTATGTATAAAGGATCATATTACACAACGATCAACACTTATTACATTGTACAACGACTGCAGTGGTTACAAACATTCTAAGCTGAGAATGCTCAGTCAGACTGTTGAACATCCACTGTACACATTGATTAACAGTCAACCCTTCTGGTATTGTACATTGATCGTTGTTTTGTACTAACAATCTAACTAAAAGTACCTAGTCTGTTGCTACACTTTCCACTGTATTTAGAAATGTCGAGTAAGCAATTATGTACTATAAATTAAGCTCGATTTTCAATCAATAAAATGAATTCTTTGCTTAACACCATCGGGAGCGTTTAATCCGCTCTATGCAAAGATAATAAAAAGCAAAATCAAAAAGTCTTTTTATTTACATGGCGATCCTGCCAGTCTAAAGGATTAAAAAAAAAATTATTAATAATAAAATAAAGAAGGAGTGCTTTAAACTAGCACCGACTGGACTAGTGCTTCACTGCACAGTCAAAAATACATAAAAATTTGTCCTGGCGGATCAGCCACAAAGATTCGCCAGCTGCGTGATGGAAGTTCCCTGTCTGGGCAAGAGACAGGATGAAAGAAGAACCTCAACCACTAACTCTGGAAGAGTATAAGAAACGTCACCAGAAGATAAATAAAAAAGAGGAACCAACAACCCCAAAAATATCCCGAAAGAGAAGAGGAGAAACAACTCAAAAGTTAAAACGTGAAAATCCATATTAAATCAGGTATAGAACAAACAAAAAAAAACCAAACTAGATAATAAACAGAGTGCATACTAGATATGCACCTGTAGCGAACGGAGGCGACTTCGCCCGTGTTCAAATTTTATGATAGTGAAAAAAAATATATTTTTTAAGAAAAATTTTTATGTTAAAATTTGAATTCAAAAAAAAAAAAAAAAAAAAAATTATGAAAATTTAAAACTTTTTTTTAAAATGAATACAATAAATAATTAAAAATTACAAAAAATTAAGATTTTGTTATAATTAAATTTTTTTTTTAAAATTATGGTCCTTTTATAGAAGAAAAATTAAAATTAGTGCCAAAAACCGATAGATACTAGGGAATTAGTAATAGAACCAGCTCCAACTCCGGAGCAACTGGCTCCATATTTGATAGAACTCAGAAAATTACTCGCAAAATATAATAATAAAATGCCACAAACAGTTGTGGAATTCCTTAATACAGCCTCAAGGCTGATTTGTGAGTTCGACGGCAAGCCCGAAAATTTACGAACGTTCTTGGACTCGCTACGATTGATCGACTCACTCAAAGACACACATGAGCAAGTGGCAGTGTCCCTGATAAAGACAAAATTAAAAGGAACTGCTAGAAACCTGATTGATAATGAAAATTCGATTTCCGAAATCATTAATAAACTGACTAGTTCAGTTAAAGGTGAATCAGTCGAAGTATTGTCGGCTAAGATAATGAATATTAAGCAGAACAACAAGTCTGCAAATGCTTATTGTAGTGAGATTGAATCTCTAGTAAAATCACTCGAGAACGCATACATATCAGATGGTTTGACCTGCGAGTTGGCAAATAAATACTCTACCCAAGTAGCTGTAAAAGCACTCACTAAAAATTGCACCATAGACAAAGTAAAATTAATCATGGAAGCTGGCCAATTCGATAATATGAATGACGCAATAAGCAATTCGTAAATAGTTGCACTGAAGCAACAGGTCAGCAAAATGCTATATTATACTATGGGCAAAGACCCAATAATAACAATTATCGCAGAGATAAAGGAAGATTCCGAGGAAGAGGAAATTTTTCTCGAAATAACAATTATAACAACCGCACCAGCAACAACAATAATAATTATTCAAATAATAACTACAGGGGCAGAAGAGGACGTAGTAACTATAACGGCAACAGAAACCACACTAGAGCAATAACTACAAATGAAGACAGTTCGGAAAACTCGAACGCTCCCCTAAGATGAAGTCAATGAACAAGAGGATATACAACCTTAACCTTAACTTAGTTGTTTCATTCAAATTAAAATAGATATAGTAAATACAACTGTAACATTATTGGTAGACACTGGAGCAGATATATCCTTTAATAAACATCAATGCACTTTCAAGAAAATAAATACTGCAAATTTTACTACACTTACTGGTATAGGAAAAGGTAGAATTAAATCCATTGGTACAACATTTTTCGATTTTAAGAACCGATAAATTTTTGATACCCCACAATTTCCAAGTGGTAGAAGACAATTTCCCAATACCATGTGATGGAATAATTGGTACAGATTTTATGAAAAAATATAATTCCATTATTGAATTTAACCAAGACCAGGATTATCTCATCCTGAGACCAAATAATTTAACACAGCAAATAGTTATACCAATCACAAATACTTGTAATGAAGATATTGCATTACCAGCAAGATCGGAAGTTAAACGAAAAATAAAACTTTCTTCCTACACTGAGGAAATACTGGTACCTAACCAAGAACCCCACTCGGGAGTTTTCATAGCCAGCACAATAGTGAAAGCTAAATATGCATTTATAAGGATACTTAACACAAATAATTCAGTAACTACACTAAAAGAAAATAAAATTATAACGGAAGATGTCAATAATTATGAAATAATGAAATGTAACACTAACGAAGAAAATAGAAAAGGAAAAATTATGGATATATTGAAAAGAAATTTTCCAAAACGTTTTAATGAAACATTAACACAAATATGCACCGAATATAGCGATATTTTCGGTTTGGAATCAGAAACCGTTACAACTAACAATTTTTACAAACAAAAGTTAAGAACAAAGGATACGGAACCCGTATACATCAAGAACTACCGTATACCACACACCCATAAGAAGAATCGAAGAGCAAGTAAATAAATTAATAGATGATGGAATAATAGAATCATCATATTCCGAATATAATAGTCCAATTCTGTTAGTTCCAAAGAAATCCTTGCCAAATTCTAAGGAAAAAAGATGGAGATTGGTGATAGACTACAGACAAGTAAACAAGAAATTAATTGCAGATAAATTTCCATTACCAAGAATCGATGATATTTTAGATCCACTTGGCAGAGCCAAATATTTTTCTTGCCTAGATTTAATATCCGGATTTCATCAAATTGAATTAGAAAAAGATTCTAGGAACATAACTTCATTTTCAACTACTAAGGGTTCATATAGATTTACCAGACTACCATATGGTCTGAAAATAGCACCAAATTCGTTCCAGAGAATGATGACAATTGCTTTTAGCGGTCTAAGACCAGATCAAGCTTTCTTATACATGGATGACTTAGATGTTCTAGGTTGTTCAGAAAAACACATGCTTTCAAATTTGACAGATGTTTTCGAATTATGTCGCAGACACAATCTCAAACTGCATCCTGAAAATGTTCATTCTTCATGCATGAGGTTACATACCTTGGTCATAAATGCACCACAAAGGCATACTCCAGATGACAGTAAATATTCAGTAATAGAAAAATACCCAAAACCTACTGATGCCGATAGCGCAAGGAGATTTGTAGCTTTTTGCAACTACTACAGACGCTTTATCAAAATTTTTCTGAATACTCAAGACATCTTACACGATTATCGAGAAAAGGAGGTACCATTTAAATGGACAAAGGAATGCGATATTGCATTTGAGCATCTTCAAAATGCATTAATGAAGCCAACATTGCTGCAATACCCAGATTTTGAAAAACAATTCTGTATAACAACAGATGCTAGCAAACATGCTTGTGGCGCCGTGCTCACACAAGAGTACGATGGAAAACATTTGCCAGTGGCATACGCCTCTAGAAGTTTCACAAAAGGAGAAAGCAATAAATCCACTATTGAACAGGAATTAACGGCCATACATTGGGCAGTGAACATTTTTAGACCCTACATTTATGGAAAACACTTTCTTGTTCGATCAGATCATAGACCACTTTCTTATCTATTTTCAATGAAGAACCCCAGCTCAAAATTGACTAGAATTAGACTTGATCTAGAGGAATACGATTTCACAGTTGAATACCTTAGGGGAAAAGATAACTACGTCGCGGACGCTCTATCGCGTATCACGATCAACGAATTAAAAGAATTAAATATACTAAATAGCAATATACTAAAAATGACAACAAGATCAATGACTAACAAGACACAGAACAAGGCTGAAAATAAAAATATGAATAAGCAGCATCAACTGAATGAAAATGAAAAGCCCAGTATATATGTACCAATCAAGAACACTGACGTCAGAAAATATTATAAATTAAAGATTACCCCCGGAAGATGTTACATCAAAAGAGGAAAAATCTGTAATTGCATATATACATATAGATGATTTGTTTATTAATGGGAAACTTGACTTAGGACAATTCTTCCCAAGGCTCGAAGAAGTGGCCTGTAAACATAACATTACGAAAATACAAATGGCACCTAGTGAGAAAATTTTCGAATTTATCTCCATTAATGAATTCAAACAAATGGGCAATAAAATGTTGAATTATATAAAAGTAGCGCTACTGAATGAGGTGACCAGAATTGATAATAATGCTAAAGCTATTCAAGATGTAATGAAACGATACCATGAAGACCCTGCTGAAGGAGGTCACTGCGGTGTTTCAAGAACATTAAACAAATTAAAAGATATTACTATTGGAAAAATATCACGAAAGACGTAACAAAATACGTTAAATCATGCCAAAAATGTCAAACAGCCAAAATTACAAAGCACTTGAAGAGTCCTATGATATTAACGCCAACGCCCGGCGAAACCATTTGATATTGTATAGTGGATACTATAGGTCCGCTACCAAAATCCTACAATGACAATGAATATGCAGTCACTATATATGTGACATGACAAATATTTAGTAACAATACCTATACAAGACAAGCGCTAGAACAATTGCAAAAGCAATTTTCGAACATTATTCTTACTTATGGTCAATGAAGACGTTCATTTCGGCACATGGGTACGGAATACAAAAATTCTGTGTTGACGGAATTATTCAAGCTTCTTAAAGTTGAGAAACTCACTTCCACGGCTCATCACCATCAAACAATGGGCACAATAGAGAAGTCATAGAACTTTAAACGAGTATTTAAGATCTTACATAGCAGTTGATAGAAACGATTGGGATGATTGGCTTAAGTACTTCACGTATTGCTTAACACTACGCCATCATCCGTACACAACTATTGTCCATATGAGTTAGTTTTTGCAGACTTCCAAATGAGTTTCAACATTTAATGAGGTAGATAGAATTAGTCCACTTTACAACATAGATGATTATTCTAAGGAAGTAAAATTTAGATTAGAAGTAGCACATAAGAGGGCCCGAGAGATGATAGATAGATCTAAGTTACTACAAAAAATTTAATTACGATAAAAATACATTAGACTACAATTTTAAAATAGGAGATTAGTTTTACTTAAAAATGAGAAAGGCCATAGTTAGACCCTCAATATAAGGGACCATATAAAGTTAAAAACATAGATTTAAAAACATAATGTAACTATTTTTGATAACAAAACTGAAAAAGAACAAATAGTTCATAAGAATAGACTTAAGATTTATACACAATAATAATGAAATAAATAATACAAAGTAATATATGAATTCCAATATAATAAAGAAAATCAATAAAAACCAAAAGTAAACATAAACACAATATAGTAATAAAATTATTTTATGTCTTAATGTAAAAGAATACTCATACAACTTTGTTATATGAGCATTCTTCCGTAAAAGGGAGGTGTAGCATGTTTAGACTGACTTGTATGCGACTAGTACCTACAAGAATATTTTCAAGTTCTTTAAGTATAAAGGATCATATTACACAACGATCAACACTTATTACATTGTACAACGACTGCAGTGGTTACAAACATTCTAAGCTGAGAATGCTCAGTCAGACTGTTGAACATCCACTGTACACATTGATTAACAGTCAACCCTTCTGGTATTGTACATTGATCGTTGTTTTGTACTAAAATCTAACTAAAAGTACTAGTCTGTTGCTACACTTTCCACTGTATTTAGAAATGTCGAGTAAGCAATTATGTACTATAAATTAAGCTCGATTTCAATCAATAAAATGAATTCTGTTGCTTAACACCATCGGGAGCGTTTAATCCGCTCTATGCAAAGATAATTAAAAGCAAATCAAAAAGTCTTTTTATTTACAGAG
>JAEKOY010002290.1:0-14516 GCA_021234595.1 Delia radicum | reverse complement strand
AACACCACGAAAAAAATCCACTTGAAAGACAATCAACTAAATAAACAATTGTTCAAGTAAATACTAGGTAAAAATTATACAATTTTAAAAAGGAGCAACGTGGCGCGCTCCTCGAATAAGCAGGAAAAAAAATAACAACAATTGTACTGTGGGCCAGTATCTAGATTTTATTCGCCAAAAGTCCAATTCAGGTAAAAGGAAAATGTGTTTATATAACGAAAATCTAGAAATCTTATAATATAAATTTTTGTGACATTTGTTTGGTTGATTTAAGTTCCAGTAAAAAAGTAAAAGGTACTTTCTAATTACTTGTTAATTTTCTCATTATTCAAATACAGAAAATAATGCGTTACCCACAAGTACTTATTTTTATCATTATTTTTAATATAAAACATTGATTTAACAAATTTTTGAAAATCTATTTTTAGACTCAATATTTTTTCAATGCTAGTAAGTACATATATTATTTTAATTTTTTTTTGTAAGCTGGAAAGTATGACATTTTTTCTGCATATAAGTCATTTATGTTTTTATCTATCAAGTATAACATGTCGAGATAGCTCAGATGGTAGAGCGGTTGACTGACAACCTGGAGGCCAGGGTTCAAATCCCGTGTGGGCACATTTTATTAAACAAAATTTTCTATAAAAAATATATTTTTATAAAATTTATTTTTTTTTAAATTTTTTTTTTAATTTAGTTTTTAGATACATTATTTTTGTCCATACTGTTAAGCCTATAGGTAACCACATATTTTTCTATTTTTGTAAGGTGATTAGTAATTATAATTATTTTGCGCGATATCCCAAAATAAAAGTAATAAGATTGTAATGAAAATTGTAAGTACTTGCTATTACGAATTATGCACTTATATGGTGATGCTTTTCTACACTGGGAAGTAGTTGCAAAACTATCTCAAATTATAAACCTGAAACTATTTCTAAAAAAAAATAAAAACTAGTTAAATATTTATGACAAAAGTTACAAAATTATCCAAAATTTTCGACAAAAGGCACTAAAATATTCCAAGAGATATTTATAAACTTTAGATGCCAATGTTGTATCAAATATGTCATTTATCTAAACTAAAAAAAATAAAAGCAGTAAAGCTAGCAAAACAGTTAGTTGAGTCAGCAAAATTACAACGATATTATTATTAGATTTCTGAAAATGTTGGGTATTGCAACTAAATTCAATTGAATAAACCCAAATTTGTTTGGAAAACTAATGTCCAGTTGTACCTACCGACTGAAATTCTTTATAACCAAATTTTGCTATGTGGTGTAAAAATGTCAGGACTTTCCACATCGTTAACATAACGAAATAAAATAAAAATTCTGGAAACAAACAAAACATTTATTTATAAAGTTATGAACAAAACATAATAATTTCCAATTACTTACATTCGCTTATGCATATGTATGCATAACGCAATTTTACATTTTTCAAATGAAGATAAATCTAAAATACAAAACAAATATTCAAAATATCGCTAAATATCATAAAAACCATTTATCTTTCAAAAACACCTACCCGAGACATCGTAAATTTATCAAACATATTGTTTTCTACATCCACGCCAGAGCGTATTTAATTTTTGCCTGCATCTTCAATTTTAAAATTTATCAAAAGGTCCATAAAATAGGCATTTGGTTGATCAATAATTTTCATCGTTGGAGGTAAATCTCTTTCCACCGAGCCATTTCTTTAGGTTGGGATATAGGAAATACTCACTGGGGGCTAAATACGGAGAATATGGCGGATGAGGGTACTAATTCGTAGCCCAATTCATGGAATTTTGCCATTAAGACGTCTCACGTGTGGACACGTGCATTATCTTGATGAAAAATAACTTTTTTCTTAGCCATATGGGTTCGTAATCGATGTGGATTATCCGCGTGCATCCCAAAAAACTGTTGCCATCACCTTATTGGCCGACAAACTTACCTTGGTCTTCGTCGGAGCAGGTTCACCCCGGAGAAACCCATTGTTTAGACAGCTGCTTGGTCTCCGGAGTGTTGTAATGGATCCATGTTTCATCCACAGTTACAAAAACGCCGTAAAAACTCATTCGAATTGCGGTTAATCAACTCCAAACAATCTGTCAATTGAGAGCAAACGCGGCAACCATCTTACAGACAGCTTCTTAAACCCAACTGATCATTTAAAATCGAATCCACACTGCCATATGAAATGTCTATGGCCATCAACAATCTAAGGCACTTTTACACTTCGATCGGCCAACACCATATCGTGGATTTTTTCGACATTTTCGGGTGTATTGAGCTCAATTGGCCGTACAGAACGTTCAGCGTCATTTATACTTGTGCGAAACCACAACGAAAGTCAGTAAACCACTTTTTTACCATTAAAATCGATGTTGCCCATAGTATTTATCAAGGTTTTCCTTGGTTTGATTGACGGTTTTTTTTCGCAAAAAAAAATGTTTAATGAGCACTCGAAATTCGTTTTTTTTTCCATTTTTTAAAAAAATCCACGAAGTTTTTTGTTTTGAACAGCTGTTAAACGCAAAGTAAATGGCGGAACTTGCTCAAATTTGACAGTGCGTGTTAGCCTTAATTTTTAGCTTGTCGTCAATAATTACAATTTTCTTTATTAAATTTTTTAAAACACTTTAAAATTGCTACAATAAAATAAAACAACATCATTATAACACAAGACTAGTTTAGCTGCTTAATTTTAAAACTTCAAGGAGCGCCGATCGCAATTTGTTTTACATTCAGTCTAAAAGAAAATGTGAAAATTTTGGTTAAATTAGACCACGTAAGCACGTGATGCATATCGATCACAGTTTTGAGGATTAAATTTCTTTCGAAAAATTAAAAAATAGTGCTCTGGCCCCTTGCTCCCCCAGCTACGCGCCCTGTGACAATTTTAATTGACTTACACAATACAGTGGGCCCTCGGTTAACGAACACAATTCGTTCCAGAAGCGTGGTCGTTATGCGAAACGTTCGTTAAGTAAAACCATTATTTCCATATATATCAGTGCACAATAAAATAATGCGTTCCAAGTCGGAAAAAGTACACACTAACATATTTCAACATCAATATTTATTGAAAGTAATATAACATATATTTATCAACATTTTTAAGGAACTGAATATAGGACGAAATGGGACAATCTGCAATGGAAAAATTACAAAAAAAATAATTTTGTATGATACCTGGACGCATACCTAGTTCTTCTTTAAACAAAAAACTGTCTAGAGTCGTTTTTTTTTGGCGACGCCTTCAAAATTTGTTGAAATTGCGACACAGCATTATCATTGAATAAATCTGTTGCGCGTTAAGCCACTGTCTGATTGGGGTGATGGTTTTTAATGTTACGTTACACTTTCACACAAAATTAACAACACGTCTAGTTAATTGCATGAACACAAGTGATGCTTAAGCTAAACCCTTTTTTAACAAAATCAAATAATGAACATGTACTATATGTTTGTATGTCTCAACACGTCTTCTTAATTGTATGAACACAAGTGATGCCAAAGCTGAACACCCGGCAGAAGTTTTCGCGCAGTTCGGTATTTCCCATTTTGCGGTTGGTCGTTATACGAAACTTTGTTCGTTAAGCGAAACATTTTTTTTTTTAAATGGTGTTCGTTGTGCGAAATATTCGTTAAGCGAGGCGTTCGTTAACCGAGGGTCGACTGTACATAATATATTATGAAAATAAAAATTTCGCCATTTTGGATCCGCCATTTTGAATTTAAAATTTCAGATTCGTGCTAACCTACCGTGAAATACTCTGTAGTTAAAATATCAATCCATTTATTCAAGGCCAAAAAGTAAAATAATATTGAATTCGAAATTTTGAATATTAAATTTTTGCTCCGGATTCGAAAACAGCGACCAAAAATCTATTTAAATATAGGCATCATACAAAATCAAAAACTTATCAAACGCCAATTAAATTCTAACAAACAATACTTTTTCTTGATAGCATCCATGATAAATTGATATCAGTTTATTCAGATTTGACGCGATTAATTTAAATTATATATATTGAAAATTAAAAATGATAGCAGCCATTTAGAATTTTTAAATTCCTATTCTAAATTCGTGACCAAAGGCTGTTTTAACTCATATTCGAGTTTTGGCAAAAATGCTGGCTTGCTGGCCCACTGTGCCTTGACATGAAAAATAATGTCATCCCTTGGAGCTGCTGCAAAATTTGATGTTGTCTTTGTCGAAGGATAATTTTAAAACATTTATTTGTTTTGTTTGTAGGCGGATGTCAGCAATTGTGCGCGCGGTTTTGTTAACAGCAAATCTTTACAAGTTCTAGGGAAAAGTAACGAAAAAAAAAGTTTTCTTTTCAATGTTTGTTTTTCTACTTAGGAATATTTTTAAAATTTTCTTGTGTTGTTGGGTTTTTTTTTTTCATATACCAAACTTGCAACATGTCAACACAGCATGTCGCTTAATTTTTATTATTTTTTCTTCTTACTTTGTGCTTCCGCAAAGTTGTAATGTGAAATGTCTTAGAATTTTAGCCTAAAAGTATGTTACAATATCATGTTGACATTATTTTTAAACATTTATTATTTTGATCTTTTCGAGGAAAATATAATAGACTTTGTTCTTTGTTTTGTATTCCCAGTGTTAATGGTTTTGTATAATTTTCATTTAATTTTTTTTTGTGTTTTTTACATTTTCCGATATTTTGTAGCAATATTTTTTTATTGTATGCCTTGGGGCATATTTTTTAATTTACTTTTCTGTACAGTATTATTTCAAGCCAAATTGTCACCAAGGGTGTCCGCATACCGTGGAGTTTTCTGATTTTTTTTAAATGTTTGTTTTGGATTTTTTCTGTCTTTGTTTGTTAAGTTTTTTTTTTTATAAATTGGTCAATTAAGTTTTGCTTAAGGGATTTAAAAATATTTTGTTTTCTATAGCTAAAGTGTCAACTAATTGCATTTATTATGCTTTTATTGAGGATACTGTGTTAAAATGTATTTTAAAAAGCTTTAAAGTTAGTTTCAGTCACTTTAAAAAAAGTCATAAACGATTCATTGTCATATGTTGAGTCTACAATTGATTTTGATCTCCTTAATAAAAACAGCTAAGTTCTAAAAAATAAGTTAGTAGAGAAGTAAAACGTCTTGTAAATTAAGTATACAATTTTTTAGCTAATTTTTTGCTGAAATTGTGTTTTCAGCTAAAATTTTAGTTATACTTATTTAGCACATAACTGTTTTCAACTAATATTTTACTAATGTTTTTACTAATTTATTTTGCTAAAACAATTTGGCTGATAAGCACATCAATAGTATGGACGACAACCAGATTAATAGATACACGCAGAATTAAGTACATGTCGCAGCAGGTCAAAATGTGGTAGTGAAAATGAAACTAAATAGTAAAATGATACTAAAATGTACAACTCAAATAAAGCAAAAGGACTCCAACAATATGTATCGTATACATATAAATTGCGGATCAGAAAAACTTACATTTTGTGTTATCATCGGTTTGTCAAAGTAATTGTCTATAAATTAAATTAAAGACAAATAAAATATTTAAATTTAATAAATATTAAATGTGTATTTGTGAACTTAATTATTATAGTGACTATTAATGTAGTGTGGTCAAATTACAAACAAATATACGTTCAGATAGACCAGCCTTACACGAAAGACAAGAACAGACCATCTTTGGTTATTTGTACTTTTTCCTTTTTCTTATTGCAAAGAAAGGGTTTTATATTTCGTTTTTTGTAATTTTTTCGTTTAGTTTCTAGAATTATCTGCCATCATTTAGACAACCATTCATGTAAGTAGTTAAAAGATAATTTGTTAATGATATACATATATAATTATTTGTTTATATTTTCAAATATTAAATTAATCCATGTTGTCAATGTGGGGAGTATGAACATTTTTATATTAAGTAACGCATTGGTAATTATTTTTAAAAGAATCACAAGAAAATTCAAGATTTTAGCTAATAAATTAACTAAAGTAAGTTTTTTTTTTAAATTTTTGAGTTTTTTTTTTTAGTCTACTAATATTCAGAAAAAATTTGATTAACTTTTAGCACGGATTTTTCTAACTTTTTTGACCGTTAATTGAGCTGCATAGAATGTTTTCCAGAAAACCCGAAAATTAATAGAGAATAAAGAATAACTGCTCATTTTCAGTAATAAATACTTTTAACTTTAACTTTTAACTTTTTTTAAAAATTTCAGAGACACCCAGTAAAAAAAAGAAAATCAAAAGAACAGGTTGCGGAATGAAGACTCAATTACTATAGGGAGTCAAAAGGATAGACCCTAGAAATACTTTTTGTTTTATACCGATTTTGTAATTTAATTAATTAATTAATTAAATTTTTTGCCTCATGAACATCAAATACAATTCATTAATTTAAAAATTCTGAATCTTGTATAAGTTGCAAAATATTTTCGAAAATATTTTTGAAAAGACAATAAATTATGTAATATTAATAAAATAGTTCATGCTATTATCTATAATAATTAACGAGTAGGATGATTTTAAAAGCTATAATTTTAAAATTTTCACACCAATAGAAACCGTTTTTTAAATTGAAAAATATATTATTGTTAAAACAAAAATTATAAAAAAATGAAAATGAAAATTATTCAAGTTCGAGGCCATATACTCTATATTTCTTCATTAGGATATTGTCCTAACAAATAATCTATAGAGTTTTTGTTTCAAATTTATTATTTGACCCTTTCAGGAATGTGTTGATAGATCTATTTCGGGAATTTTCTAGGTTCCCATCATCAGAACACGTTTTGAAAGCGGTAACAATCCCATGCCAACCCTCAAGCATTCATATGAACTAGTTTACTCACTACATGAGAACTAATATACATATGAGTTTGAAATTAAAGATTATAACCATTGATCAAAAAATAAATTGAAAACTTGTTTGATGTGCAAGATCCACCTCTGGTGGATATTCAATAATAAATTTGAAAACAAAAACTCTATAGATTATTTGTTAGGACAATATCCTAATGAAGAAATATAGAGTATATGGCCTCGAACTTGAATAATTTTCATTTTCATTGCACAATTAAAGGTCGAAAAAACATAATTTTTATTTTTAATAAAAATTATAACAAACTTGTGAAAAAGGCAAAGTACCGCCTAGTTTACTTTCCCTGTTTTGTTAACTAACTTAACAAAATATAAAAAAGGAGAGAGAAACAAAAAAAAAAAAAAAAACGTGCATTGAATATCCACCAGAGGTGGATCTTGCACATCAAACAAGTTTCAATTTATTTTTTGATCAATGGTTATAATCTTTAATTTCAAAACTCATATGTATATTAGTTCTCATGTAGTGAGTAAACTAGTTCATATGAATGCTTGAGGTTTGGCATGGGATTGTTACCGCTTTCAAAACGTGTTCTGATGATGGGAACCTAGAAAATTCCCGAAATAGATCTATCAACACATTCCTGAAAGGGTCAAATAATAAATTTGAAAACAAAAACTCTATAGATTATTTGTTAGGACAATATCCTAATGAAGAAATATAGAGTATATGGCCTCGAACTTGAATAATTTTCATTTTCATTGCACAATTAAAGGTCGAAAAAACATAATTTTTATTTTTAATAAAAATATAACAAACTTGTGAAAAAAGGCAAAGTACCCCGCCTAGTTTACTTTCCCTGTTTTGTTAACTAACTTAACAAAATATAAAAAAGGAGAGAGAAACAAAAAAAAAAAAAAACGTGCATTGAATATCCACCAGAGGTGGATCTTGCACATCAAACAAGTTTTCAATTTATTTTTTGATCAATGGTTATAATCTTTAATTTCAAACTCATATGTATATTAGTTCTCATGTAGTGAGTAAACTAGTTCATATGAATGCTTGAGGTTTGGCATGGGATTGTTACCGCTTTCCAAAACGTGTTCTGATGATGGGAACCTAGAAAATTCCCGAAATAGATCTATCAACCACATTCCTGAAAGGGTCAAATAATAAATTTGAAAACAAAAACTCTATAGATTATTTGTTAGGACAATATCCTAATGAAGAAATATAGAGTATATGGCCTCGAACTTGAATAATTTTCATTTTCATTGCACAATTAAAGGTCGAAAAAACTAATTTTTATTTTTAATAAAAATTATAACAAACTTATTATAAAAAAATAATTAAAAATATATTACCGTGAGTGGAAGTAGCAACTGATAAAAGTTGAGAGCTTCGAGAGTTCATTATAATGTAGGTATGCACGAGTTTAGTAATTTTATGAACTATCCCATGGTTTTAGCGGGTTCTAACTATCACAGTCGAATTCAGTACACTCAAAATAAAAAATAACGACTGCGATTTCACTTCTTCCTCCGTCGGCAAAAACACCACTTTCTACACCGTTATTTATGTCCACCTTACCGTTTAAAGTTGTTTTTTGAGTTGTTTTGAAAATTGTTATATAAACTTTTATATTAGCTGCCACAAGAAAATAATCCGTTGAAAACATGAACAATAATTGACCTATTAGCTAATGTAATTGGATTTGGAACATTAAATTTTTTGATATTCCAAAAACCAGATGTAGCAAACAACATTCCATTAAACTTTCGCCAGGGACGGCGTTAAGTAGGGATAGGGTAGGCAGATTACCTTCAAAAGAGGTAAACGGTTCTGCCAAATCATTAAAGTAAAAATTGTCAAATGCATATTAATTAAAAATTAATTGCAACTGTCTATATGAACGTTAAATTAATACTGTACTAAAATACATTACAAAATTTGCCCTGTGGCGATTTCTCAACATAAACGCAAAGTTGTCTACACTGAACGTAAAAAGCATACGTTAATCTGGTAACGTTTGTAAAATAGAGAGGAGATTAGAAAAAATATACAAAAATCTAAAAATAGAATATTTGTGTTTCTTAGTGTTGTTCACTTCTGAGTATAATATACAATAACAGAAAAAGGTAATAGGAGAGAAAACTGCAATTACATTCGAGGCCATACTTCGGTGTGATCGCTAACGGTCATGACTTTATATTGTTACGTTTGTAATGTAAGAAGAGCGCAGGTTTGATTTTTACAGCCACAAGTTGTTGAAAAATTATCATATAGAGACAATCTGACAATTATAAGAAACATATAATAATACAATTTAAAAATGGAAAATCCCTGATAACGACTGTCCATAAAAAGGCAGAACTAGTCTAGTCTGATTTAAAAATTAAATAGTGTTTATAATTTTTAGAGGAAAAACGTTTATTCTTCTTCTTACCTCAACCTTTCTAAATTAAATTTGTCAAATGCATATTAATTAAAAATTAATTGCAACTGTCTATATGACGTTAAAATAACACTGTACTAAAAGAAAAATTTTAAATTTGCTTTCTATTAGCATAAAAATCATCTACTATGGGATTTTCCCCATCAACGGCCTACGTATAAACCGTTTTGGCTAGAACTTAAAATTTAGATATAAATGTTATATTTTGAATTAAATACGTAATTTTTTGAAACTCCAAAAAAAAAACGTACTATATAGGTGAAGAGGAAAAAAGCATAGCCCTTAAAACCCAACCCAAATGGCTGGAGTTAACAACTTTAAATTTGAAATGTAGACATCCATTAAGACTGTATATTATAAAATTTTTACGGGTAGCGACAAAACTGGCTCCAAACCCTGGGGTGAAATTCTAAAACTTAAATACGTGATTCTTTTTGTATAAGGTATTTTTGAAAAGCCTTAATGTAGAAATCTGAGTCTTGAAATTAAAAAATCCACTACAAAGGGTTGAACAATTTATTAAAAAGAAAGAATCCCTTAGAAAAATGATGTTAAATCTTTTAAATATACTCCGTCATTTAAAACTACCGATAACAAAGTAATGGGCATGGTAAAGAAGTGGATAAATGCTCTGCTTTCCAGCATACAGACGGTTCATAAGTTTTTAAAGCTGTAAGTTCAAAACCTCATAATTGAGCATTTATTTACAACATGAATTAAAACATGCCTAACGACTTCTTCATCATATACAGAAAAATAATTCCCTACTTTTTCCAATAAATAGGTTTGTTGAAATTTTAAAAGCTAAAAGCTATCAATTAAAAATTAATTGAATCAATTAATATTTGCTCAAATTCGGAACTAGCTTGCCATTTTTTTTATATTATAGCTCAAAGCAAACATCAACACATTGTTGTTGTTTTTTGTAATATTTATGTAGTTGTTTTTTATAAATGTTTATGTCTAGTGGTATTAGTATTGAATATTTTGAATTCATTTTAATTAGATTAGATATTAATTCTTATTAGGTTTATTACTTTATAAAGTTAAATAATTTGGTTTCGTTGTTTTAAATCTGAATATTTATTTATTCTTAAACATTACCATAAAATTGCTAATGTAACTTTTAAAATTTAATTTCGTTTAATAAAAACTTGAACACTTTTTTAAACATCAATAAAATGCAAAAAATAAATTAAAAATTATTTCAAACAAAAAAAAAAAAATACTCTGATTTCAACAAAAGGGCTAAAATCCAAAAAAAAAAAAAATCTGAAAAAAATTTGCCTTAGTTCCAACGCTTCAATAGAAAGAAAAAACTAATTTCTTTATGAATTTGTTCACATAAGTATAAATAAATCAGCTAACTAAATGAGAATTTCATGACGGTTTAAATTCAATGTTATAAAATGCAAGCTATAAGAAAACATTTGGTATGGCAACACCACTTTTGTAAAAAAAAAAACATTTGGTAAGGCAATAACAATTTTTTTTGGGGGGTTTTGGGAATGTTTACGATATGAAGCACTTTTTATAATCAAATGAGTTATTATTTAATTAAAGATCTATCAATATCTAATTGAATTAGTAATTTTCGTTGTTGGGCGAAATTTCAGCAATTAAAGTTATTGAATCGGTTGTTTTGGTGATTGAAATGGGTTTTTATTTTTTGTGTGTGTACAGAAGTAATATAGCATTCTTGTTTTCGTTAAGTTTCCCGACACAATTAAATTTCTATTGCCACAATGAAATATATTGGTCACTCAACCAAATCATTCGGTTGCAAAAAAAGTGTCTGATTTTTCTGTGCTGCTCTTAAAACTGTTTACCTTAAATTTCTTCCATACCAAATTCATTTCAATCTTAAACGATTAATATTTTGTATTACATACACTTATATTTCGGACCATTCTCCCAATAAAAATCAACTATCATTATAAAACGCGTTTTATGTTAAATGTTGTTGACGTTTGCAATATCCTGGAATATGGACATCAAAAGCCATATTTGACTGTGTACATCATCATCAGCATTGTACGCTGAATTACAAAAAAAAAAACAGCAACTACAACAACATGAACATGTAAAAACATCGTCAACATCATCATAATATTGAGACTTCAACATATCAACACTTTTGTTATAATGTGACCAGTGTTGCCAGGTTTGCTGAGCAATCAAAATGTAAAATTTTTCTAGAAAATATCGTCGAAATTGTCATCATAACTTGATAAATCGTCAAAATAAAATATATTTGTTAGAAGTGGGATAATGGTTAATAAAAAAAAAACAATAATGTAATTGACATTTCAAGCGTTAACCGTGCTATCGCTGTAATATAACACGAATTTTGACACTTCTCTTTGTTTTAAACTCGAAAATAATTATATTTTACACCGATAGCACTTTACCACTTATACTGTTAATCACTTCTATCTACATAATTCTGTGAACAACATTTCAATAGCACAAATTTTTTAAATCTTAAATTCTTTTACAAGATTTGGAAATTCTTTAACAATAGGTCTGTTCAATTACTTTTCCAGTAAACTCCGGTAAAAATTACTCAGTAAAAAAATTACAGAGAGTAAGATAGATTTCCAAAAAAAAAAACTAAACAAACGGAAAAATTTGTAGTAATTGGTAAAATAGATAAAACAGCTGGTTTTAAATTAAAAAAAGAAAAATATCAGCTGGTCATATATGGAAAAAATAAAAGTTAATTGAAATTGTCGACCAGAAACAATTTAAAATGCTTTTTAACTTCTTCCATAGTTTAATTTTTAATATTTTTCATTTTAAAATCCATAAAAAATAATAATTTAATTTAATATTGGTTTTGGTTTACTAAAAATACAAGCATATTTTTTCAATCATATAATTTTTTCTTCTTACAAATTTTACTGGCAAAAATGTATGCAGTAAAAACTTGTAAGTTCTTTGGCATCAAACTGTCATTTTACTCCCTCTGTTTACTAATTTTACTGAGTATTTGTGTAAACGTACACCTTCCAGTAAAAACTTGTACAAATTTTTGTGTTATCGAACAAACTGTTATATAAAGGGTCCGCCAATTAACTGTTTTTTTTTTTGAAAAACTACTGAATATTTTCTCAAATTTCTTTTTTATTTGAAAGTACAATCCTTCCGGTTAATAATTTCCTTCCGGAAAATAATTCATTCAAATGGCTGCCTCGGCTGGCCATGCAGTAGCCTACACGATCGGTCCAATTTGTAAGCACATTATCGATTGTGTGCAGCTGTATTTCACCAATATCTGCACCAATATCTTCACGAATATTGCTCTTTAAAAAGCGTCAATTGTCTTTGGCTTGTTGGCGTAACACTTATCGTTGACGGCACCCCACAAATAATAGTCCAACGGTGTCATATCGCAGCTCCGACATCAGCTCTGCGGCTGATAATGCGAGTGTAGCATCGGCTGTGTAGCATCGGCTGTGTGGCACGTTGCGCCGTCCTGATGAAACCAAATGTGCCAATATCCTCCTCTTCAATTTTGTGCACAAAAATTCGTTCTACATGGCCCGATCACAATCGCCATTGACTGTAACGGCCACTCCTTGCTTACACATTATGCAACATTACCATGATTTTCAAATTAATGTCGCCATATTTCCCAGCGTTGTTCAAGCGTATACACAACCATATTCGTTCACCGAGGGATAAAACTAATTATCTGTCAAATCAGACATGTGCTAAGTGTTACCATTCACGAAATATGCACTAGTTGAAAAAAAAAAACGTTAGATGGCGGACCCTTTATATTAATTATTAGGCCTGTATTTTATTTTGTTTCATTTGAAGTTGTATTTGTTTTATCTTTCAACATTTTATAAATATGAATATCGGGCTAGAGATCTGTTTGTTTCGCAAAAAAGTCCATGCCTTGTTTTTTAATATAAATTTTTCTTTATTTTTATTAAATCCACACAAATTAAATTTTATAAAAATGTAAAAAAAAAATTTTCTAAAAATATACACACAGAAACTAAATTAAGCTAAACCCATAATGCACTTATAAAAAAAATAAATCCGATTTGGATTTAATGTTTTTAATTCTAGTATTTGCATTTTTGCAAAATTGAATTCAATCATGTTAGCAAATACAGGTTAGCTTTCGAAAAAACAACATTTTTTTTTTAGTTTTTTTACGAAATAATATAAACTTGATAATAGATCCGGCGATTTCATGAGAATGATAAATAACAGGGTGTTGCTGACATCTTAAACTATTGTCAAAATCGTCATTTTAGAAGCAAAACTCGTCAATCGTCATTTAGTTATTTTGTGTATTAAAAATCGTCAAAATGACGATAAATCGTCAACCTGGCAACACTGATGTGACAGATTTGAAAAGAACGAATTTTCTGTAAAGGAAAAAAACAATATGAACAAATATTCGTTGCAAATATGTCTCTTAGGGCAGCACTTACTTAACTAAGAATTTTACACGTCTAGAAAAGTGCTTTTAAAATTATTTACTTAAAGAAAAGTTTCCCGATTGGTTTCTCTACAATCTTAATGCAACTGGATAAGTTATAAAGTAGAACAAAAAGAAACACATATTTTTTTTCGGCCATCCATTTCACGTTTAATGGTTAATGTTGAGTAAAAAATAACATGTCTGAAATTAAGAAATACAGATGTATTTGTAAGCAGCGTTCAAGTACATGAAAAAAAAAATGTTGATACCCATATTCCCATGCGGTAACTTAGGGTGGCCATTTATTTTAAATATTTATAATATCGGTGAAAAAAATTTGTCGGGAAAATTCGCATAAAAGACGAACAGTTGCGAATATCAAAAAATGCATATACACCGCATCGAGTAAATTAAATAGGCATTAATATACAGAATTTTAAGCTTAAAGCAACTAAAATCCCTTTACAAAAAAATTCAGTTTCAGTGTCCTTAAACACATTTTTTTTTTTGACTAACAACATACTTGAAAGTTTTAGGACTTATTTCGTATACCAATTAATGCGTCTTAAAAAACGCTTTCATTTGGTACTGTTTGGTACTGACTCCACTTTTAAGCACCTGAATATGAGATTGGGCCGATAAAAAGAATGAGTGATTGAAATTATATAAAATCAAAACGGCCTTCTGTTTTCAGACAAACTTGGCACAGAAGATGTATATATCAGTATAATCTCGTACAAATGTAGTACAGCTAATCCCAGTGAATCTTGAAATATTGCGTTTCCAAATATTAAA
>JAEKOY010002289.1:0-14520 GCA_021234595.1 Delia radicum | reverse complement strand
TTTGCCTTCAAAACATTTTCATACACACAAACAAATAAAGTGTCAACGAAATGGCAAAGTGTATGTTAATGATAACAACTTATAAATTCAGTTAGCACAATGAAATTACATTAGATTTCTGAATATTGAGAGTTTTCAACTCTAAACTTAAGTTGATTAACTGAACTTTGTTAGGAAAACTAATATTAAGTTATACCAACGACTGAAATTCGTAATAACCGAATTTTGAGTCGATTAACCGAATTTCAGTTGGAAAATAGCTAAGTTTTTCTCTGAGTGTACCCTTTTCGGCATAAAATACCCGAAAAGTGCTCAATTGGATGTGGTTTTGGGACTTTTGGAGGATTTGCGTACTTTGGTGCCAATGGTATGTTTTTTCCATTAATGGAAAATGCTATGTTTTTTCCGTCCGCGTGTACAGCCATAGATTTCAATCCTGGATGTTAAAATCATGATATAATTGTTGCCGAAATGGCTCCCCCACACTAGTACTTTTGGTTCAAACTTCGCTTTAGCCGAAACATTGTCTTGTCGGAAGTTTTTTTAAAGTCATCAGAATAAAATCCAGAATTAATACTTCCGTCATTGCAAGCAAAAGAAAAGTGTTTTTCATCATCCAATAATTATTTGAAATTTTTTTTCTTAAAGCTTTTTCTAAGTTGTCTGCATTTTGTTGGTATTTCTGCCAATGGTATTTTACTATATTTAGGTACAGTCGTCCTCTGGTAGTTTTTCACCGTTTATTTATAGTAGTTTTTGCGAAAAAATATTTTTTAAACAAAACAAAATAAATATGAAAAAATTAATTAGAAGCTTTAATTTATTATAAACATTTTTCTGTTCCTTAAATCTACCCAGTCAGAAAAGAAAAAGTGAAGTCATTTAAATATTTTTAATGCGCTATAAAATGCTCTTCCGATATGGCATGATTTGTCAAGCATTTTTTATGACAAGCAGTAGCACTAAGTAAAAACGAGGAATTCATGACACTTAGGTGCTCAAAATCAGTGCTGCCAGGAGAGACATCTCGAACAAAAATCATGATATTTTCACTGCTATCCGAAGCCCTTCAGGTTTAAAATCTGCCTTACGAAACTGCTGGGACTAACCATCAAAATAACGAAACAGTGCATATTGGGAATGTCACAATATTGTTGGAAATAATTCGGGCCGGCCATTTCTTCTTACTTAGTGGTCAGATTGCAATGAAATTTGGGAACAGCCATAAGTGACATAATATCGAGCTTAAGTTTTGATCTTAACCATATTTCCGTGAGGTGGAGATATGGCCACCCAAAATAAGGTAGTTTTCAACAGCTCAGCTGAGATAATTTCTTTTGGACGTCCTTTCTTTTTATCCTGGCTGATGCCACTTTCAAACCGTTTGAATATGGAATATATGGCTACAGGATACCTGCTCCTTAAGGAAATGATGTAACACTTCGTGTTTAGTTACAGTCCAAGCATTTCATATACATTTTTGCTTAAACTGTTTTGTTTAACCCCTTTCATTTAGAATTTTTTCATATTTGAATATTTGCAATAATACTTATAATTGTAATTGAAAAAAAGAAAAACATGCCTACTTAACAGTAATTTATATTTCACTTTGGCCCATTTACTTAGTTGGCATAGGTTTATTTTTCGTTAATTTAAAATCTTGACCTAGTTTTGTAAAGTAGAAATATAATAATTGTTTTATTTTCGCACAATTTCCCCAAACAAGACAATGACGGATTTCATCTTTTTTTTTTGTAAATAATGTTGTGGTTGCTGTGGGATTATTTAGTAAATGTAATTATTTAGTTAATTGTCATTGTTCATTAGTTTAGCTAAATGGTGGTCGCTGTGCAATATAATGAATAAATTAAGGGGTAAATTAAAATTTTAATAGGGCAATTTGATTTTAATTATCTTTAATCTGTACGAATATATATTTATACTAACTAAGCATAAACTTTACCTCATCAACTCACTTACTTTCTTCTGAAAATTGACTCCCATCAATTTAAACTCATTGTTACAAAAAATTATACTGTAGGTTTTCCTTTATATTTTTTTTTTTACATTTTCGATTACCAATTTTGAACATTATAAATTAAAAAGCGTTATCTAAACAATGTTAATATTAATATTTTAGTACTTTAGTTTCACTTTCAAATAAAACTTCCATCAATTAATATTTTTTTAGAAATATCAACAATACATGATAGTGCATGTTTTGTGTTTACCGTTAGGTAGATCTTTTAAGCTCTAATTGATACCCAACTTAATTATAGTAGCCCTTAAATAAAACTACTAAAACATTTAAAATAAATACAACACATTTATTAGCCACCCTGACGTAGGAATAATATTTAGTATTAATTTGTAATAATCATACGTCTTGGGTGCTGAATTCGTAAAAAGAATAGCATTACTGACTCACTTACTGACTGAATCAACATCGCCCAGCCTATAGCGCATGGAGCTAGGAACTTGAAATATGGCATGTCCCAGTAAAAAACCCTGCTTACATGCAAGCAGGTTTGTAAGAGAGTAAGTCAAAAAGAATACCTTACAAACCTGCTTACATATGCAATGATTTTTATATTCCCACTTGGAAGCATTACTTTTAGGCAAAATAAGCGCTGATTTAAGCGCTTATAAAAAGCTGTGATTTCATGGTTTGCAGTAAAATCATATTTCATGTCTATATTATTACGATTAAAAGTAATAACATGAATATACCATACATAATTTATTTTACATAAAATTCTACATACATTAATTTTTTGTTGTTAAAACTTTTGACATATAATATAATCATTTTATTTTTTTACCGCTCCACTGCTAGCTCTTGAGAAACAGTTAAATGACTAATTATTTTTTTATTACATACTCAAAACACCAAACACAATCGGAAATCACTCGGGAAAATCGGTACAGATCGTTTATAATACACGATATGAAACTTTCTGCATTGCAACCTGCATCCTTGTAAGGGATTAGCGTAAGCTGCTCACAACCTTTATCCTTGTAAGGGAAAGCAGTAAGCTGTTTCTCAGTATTTTCTAATAGTAAGCACTTACATCAGCTCATTTGTTTTATCCTGCTTCTTAAAACACGACATTTTTTACTGGGATGGGTCATTCCTCCACCGTAGACGGGATTTTTGGAAATTATTACAGGAGGGTGCAATTAAGGGTAAAATCGCTCCATTGGCGTCTTTACCCACCCGCTTTAGCTACAAAGCTGAAATTTTCAAATGTGTTCTTTGGGTATGGCCCTTTTTGCAATTTTGCCGAAAAATATTGGTAAAATAGGTGCTAAAAATGGGTTCCCCCTAACGGCATGATCAATCGTTTTGAGCTAGGAAATTGAAAATTGTTATCTGGTATAGGGCGGATCTTTGGAAATTCCTACTGGGAAGGGGCAAAAAGCAGAAAAGCATTCCCATTGGCGGCTTTGCCAAACCACTTAATCGGGGAACTTTAAAAAACATGTTTGACATCTGTATTGACAGCGTCTTTGAATATCAACATGGGGAGGGGGAAATCTCCCCGTTGGCGGCCTGGCAAAACCGCTGAAGCTGCTCACTTGCAATTTGTTATGTGAGTACCTAATGAGTAGATAGACATGCATGTATAGCGGACCTTTGAAAATTTCTACGGAGAGAGGGGCGAATAGTGGAAAAGTTATCCCATTGACGGCTTGGCCAAACCACTAAAGCAATGACCTTTACATTTTTTTATGTGGGAACAAAGTATTGATCCGATTTCGCTAATAACACTGTACAACACAAAAAAAAATTACAAGGTCCGACCGACAAATTTTGATAGAAGAGGCAAAAAAAAAGACACGTGTATCGGCGTTTTGAAAGTTTACATCTGGGTTTCATTTTAGGGGGAGGTAAAGTTTCCCCTAAATGCACATTTTGTATTGTCAATCGGCATAGAAAATCGAGTACAGCTTACGTTTAAAGTATATAGTGTGTTAAGCAAACTTATGTAAAATATTACGGAGAACATTTTGTGGAATATATTAACCCTCTAACTCCATAAGGTAAGGGTCTTTTTTGTCCTTCTTTTAAAAAACAGCAAAAAAACCAGTTAAACGGGGATTTAAGGGGTTAAAATGTTCCGCAAAAATATTCGCCGTGAAATTTTACTTTAAGTCCCTGAATACACCAAAAACGGAGAATTCAACCAGAAAGTCAGAAATAAGACACAACAAAAGAGAGCTTATTGTTAATTTCGCATTTATTAACAATTTTATTTTAAAGTACCCCCAAAATTCAGCATGAAAAAAAAAAAATAGTTCAAATTTCACTATTATTTTACCTCCTATAGCAAATTTGGATGGAAGTATTCAATAATTACATTTTTTTTTTAGCTATATGCAATTCCACTTCTTTATCATGCATTGTCCAGCATATTGCAGCGATAAGCAAATGAATGCTTTTGCCTTTATAGCGTTCTTCAATGGGTGCGCATGTCTGGTTCTCAAAGTAATCCATATGGGAATTTAAAAAATGAACGCCTAGTTTTTCAAAAGCTCTAAGCATGGTGTCAACGTATATTCGTGCAATAGGAGACCGATTTTTGCATAAGACATTGTATATTACTTCCTTAATGCTTTTCCACGCATTAAGCTCAATTGATTAGAGCATTTCGTCGAAGTCAGCGTTTTGCATTAGCTTTCTTTCTTGACCGACAAAAACACCTGTTTGTATGATACCAATTTTAAGGCTTTTAACAATAACAACGACTTGAAGAACACATACATACCTTCTTTAATCTTTGCTTCGCTTAATTTTGGAAACATTGTTTTCAGAAAATTCAATGCTGATCCATTTGTATCCAGACATTTAACAAAGTTTTTTATCACATCAAGTTTGATATGCAATGGGGGTAATATAGTTTTTTCAGTTGATGAACGACATTGTGCTCTCCTAATGTTCCTAATGTTATAACAAATGCGACAGCAATGCTTCGGCGTCCACAGTTCATCCGAAAAAACTTCTAGCTCAAAATACCTTTTATAGATGTCTTCAACTTTACTATTGAAAAACGTAACTTTATATTCCGGTATAGTATGTTTACAGCAGACATAGCAAAACAAATCAAGTTTTTCCAAACAATTGAACATTTTTGCCAAAGCAAATCTTACGCGCTAAGTTTAATTGCTTACTTTAATTTTTTGTTATTTTTTAAGTAAAACACTCTAATTAACAAAACAAATTATGTCCACAATATATGCACCGCAAATTGACACGATTTCAGTAGAATAAGAAATATAGCACTTAATTTTTGATTTGATTTTTTTTTTGTTTTTGTTGTAATGTAACTGATCTAATCTGCCAAAGAACAGCTGGCAATCTATATTACTTATATATCTATGAATTTATAGGTCGGTTTACAGTGTAATGAAGTGGAATTGCCTAGAGCTAAAAAAAAATGTAATTCATGAATACTTCCTATCCAAATTTGCTATCGAAGGTAAAATAATGAAGATATTACTGATTTTATAGTGAAATTTGCACTATTTTTATTTTCATGCATGTTGGGGTACTTTAAAATAAATTTCTTAATAATTTTTGTTGTGTCTTATTTCTGACTTTCTGGTTGAATTTTCCGTTTTGGTGTATTCAGGAACTTACAGTAAAATTTCACGGCGAATATTTTTGCGGAACATTTAACCCCCTTAAATCCCCGTTTTAATGGTGTTTTTTGCTGTTTTTTAAAAGAAGGACAAAAAAGACCCTTACCTTGAGGAGTTAGAGGGTTAACATATTCTACAAAAATGTTCTCCGTAATATTTTACATAAGTTTGCTAAACACACTATATACTTTAAACGTAAGCTTTACACGATTTTTTATGCCGATTGACAATACAAAAAGTGCATTTAGGGGAAACTTTACCTCCCCCTAAAATGAAACCCAGATGTAAACTTTCAAAACGCCGATACACGTGTCTTTTTTTTTTGCCTCTTCTATCAAAATTTGTCGGTCGGACCTTGTAATTATGGAAAAAATTTGATTTTGTTGTATAGTGTAATTTATACACATTATCTGGCGACTTTTTAAGAGATAACTTGATTCAAAAAAAAAGTTCACTTTTAAAAACATTTTATTTATTCCATCTCACTCCTTATTACCCAAAATTCTCAAATCTTTTATCTAGCCTCATGCTGAACATTATCTTACAAACATTATCTGAACGTTATCTCACACGGCGTTTTAAATCCGGACCAACCAACCGGACCAACCAACCACAGCAGGCAGAAGTGGTGTGTCACGTGACCCGTCCTGATACCAGTTTTCAAAAGTTTTTTTTCAAACACACAGAGAAAAATTTATCTTTTGTTAATACGACTCATATCTGGTCATAACAAATTTCAGATGGTTGCCACAACTTAACATTAGCTATCTTTGAAACCAATATATGTCTAATGTTGCCCTTTGTCATGATTTTTTATAGCACAAAGAATATTTCACTAAGTGGTGAAAATGCGTCACCCAAGTGCAGAAGTTAACATATGTGTGTGTTTTTTTTTTGTTTCTGTTTTTAATAATTTCAATAGATTGACAAAGTAGTTCAAAAGTTTAATAAGTAAAGAATGCAAGAAACAATTTTTAAAAATACAGAAAAATGGATGCCTAACTTTCACCAAAGAATAATTATTTTGAGGCCAGCTACTTTAGCTTTGTCTCTAACATGGATACATGCCAATACTACAATTCACTAAGTCAATTAAGATGAAGTAAAGTACACAATTAATCTTTCTGAACAACACACCTCGAAAAGCTTCCTTGGTTTGAATGCCGATGTGTGATTTATAAAGTCTATGATGCTGTGATTTCAAATCCGGCATCCAACCGCTATTAAGTTGTCAAAAATAGCTATTTTGGAGCATTCTGAAGCTTTTAATTATTCGATTAATGCTTTCAAATGATTCAAAATAGAGATCATTATTTAGAACACTGTTTACTTTTAAAGATCCGCAATGACATTTTCTAAAATTTGTTGTTAAAATACCCTAAAGATACATTTAGAAAATGCCTTCTACATAAACAAAATAATAAATATTCAATATCATATTCGAGAAAAAAGAATTATACTTTTAAAAAACTTTAATGATAGCTTATATTTAAATTCCAATTAAACAAAGTTGGTGAAATAATTTTGAATGCAAGTCATAGGACACTTTCAAAATGCAATATTTAGTAATTTTATTGATAGATAATTTTTTTCTATAAAAACAAACACATTTGAAAAGTATGTTAACTCATTATAGAGAAAAAAGTTATATCATTGTAATAATAATGCTTAAGTTGTTCGCATTTGGTGTCTACACAACTTCAAAATTGGATAAAAACAATATTTTTCGAGTTCTTAATCGCGGTTTCCCTAAAATTGTGACGTGATCTAAATTTTGGTAAACAGATTTAATCAGCGGGACAAAATCTATTAAGAATATGCATCGTGGTTGACACCAAAACGATATTTCCTAATTTTGTGACAGTGTGTAACATGATTCATTACGCCAAACATTAAAAAAATTGTTCCTAGTAATATCGCGTTCCATTTGTGATAGTATTTATTTTTCTCCAAATATCGACAAAATTCTTTAAAATGTAGCTGCAATACGCATTTTATTTTAAAAACAAAAAATTTCCTAAATAATCATGTTTGCACTGTACAGAATAGCATTAGTATCACTAAATGGTTTATAGTGCACGCACTGTACGTATGAGTTATAAATACATGACAGGTATTACTCATACGTGCAGTGTTCCCAAAAGATGTTTGAATATTGTCTTTATTTTTTATCGTTTTTTATGAATGAAAAAATAAAAATAAAAAATATTTTTTTGCCTCAAAGCATTTAAAGTAGTAGTTTGAAGTTGGGAATTTCAATGAATTTTAATATATTTTAATAATTTTCATACTCTTTCGATCACTTGAATCAATTATAATAAATTCCTTGATACATAGAATACGAATTGACCGTGCTAATATGCAGTCGATATCGGATCACCATATTAAGTTCTTAAAAAACTAATGATTTTATCATGATTTTAAACATTGAAAAAGTATGTAATTTTTACGAACTCTATAAAAGCATTAGATTCATATGATCGTCCTCTTTCACACCAACGCAATAATACATATTAAAAAAAAAAACATTTTAGATGCAAATGGAATTTTAAGATGCATTTAACAGACATGGGCGTTAATCATTACATTTTGTAATTAATTACGCATTCAATTATAAATTAGCAAGTAATTGTAATTGAAAAAAACTCAATTACAATTACATACAATTGTACTTAAGCTGAAGCAAAACTTCAATTACAAAAAAATGTAATTGTAATTCAAAAAATATCAATTACAAATTACATGTAATTGTAATTGAAATAATATCAATTACTAATTACATGCAATTGTAATTGATATTTTTTGAATTACAATTACATGTAATTTAAAAAAGGAATTGGTTTTAAGAAGTAATAAGAAGAAAAATGTAATCATTACATAAAAAATAAATTAATTTCGAAAATGTATTCAATTACAATTATTATGAATTACATGTACAAGAAGTCAATAATAATGATAATACAATAAGATAACGATAATGAAAATGAAAATAACAACAATAATAACAATAATAATAATATTAATTGTAATACTAATGGCGATCTTATTTATGTATTAAAATAAGGCGTGGTACTATATTTTATAAAAAAAAACTCTGAAATTCAATAAAAGCTCTATTGTTTTTAGTTTCCACTTTGGGGATCTTGAATAGGGTGCCACTGCAAGGCCTGTGTCATTATTTTGGAACGGATAACGTATTTTAAGAAACATTTCATTAGCTTAAAGTAAAACCATTTTTTCAAAACTGTCATCAGTTAATCTTTGTCGCCGGGGTGTTCAAATGATGCCAGCAAAAGAAAAGAAGCCTTTCTAGTGGTGCTGAAGATGTTAAAGGAGTATTTGACCGCTATTTTTGAAATAGTTGGATATTTTTTCAAACATTGTAGTGAAGAATCTATGTCGTGCAAGAAAACCCGAAGTTCAATTTCAATATCAGTATATCCTAAGTTTGAACGGGTTGGAGGAACCTCTACAGCAGGCACGTAGCTAGGGATTCATTTTTATTATGTATTTTTTTTTTTTGTAACCCGCAAAACTTATAAAAATATGTACACACTAGGTTTTTAACTTCTTTTTTGCTAACTTTTTACCTATCTGCACGGACAATAATGTATTTTTAATAGAAATCGTTTTTTCAGGTCAATTTGAAACAAAACCCTCCCGCATAAAGAGCATCTCCTTAAAATGCATTTATTTCAAGTTTTCAACATTAAAGTTGTACTAGTTGTCCAATAATATTGCACAACATATTTTAAATAAGTTGTTACTTATTGTGTTCGTTATTCTGCTAATTTTGATGTCTATAGTCGCGAAACACGTCAAATTTGAAAACATTTGTGTACTTTAAGTTGGATATTCATCGTTATTGTATATTTACGTTAAAATTTTAGCTAAATATTAATTTTTAGTTTAATTAAACAAAAAGAGGATTATGCGGAAACCTTTTCGTACATAGAAAAATTATAATAAAAATTTTAATTAAACTTTTGTTTGATTTCAAACTCACTTTCAATTAACTGTTTAATTTAAAATGAATTGGTATAAACAAAATTTAATAATAACATAGAAATAAATGCAAAAATTTAAAAAAATCGAAAAATTTGCGTTTTTTTAATTTTGTTGATTGTAGAGATTTATTCGAGTTTGGATTTTTTTTTAATTTTGGCATTTTTTTAAAATTTAATTTAAGCAATATTGTCCCCAATTTTTGGCCACTTTTTTTTAAATTTTAATTAATGTTTGAATAGTATCTACTAAAAATTAGCTTGAATAAAAAACAACATTCAATTAAATTTTCAATAGATATGAATAAAACTATAATTGATAATAATATCAATTATATAGTTACAAATTATATTAATTGTTACTACAATTTCCTCAATAAGATCGAATTCAATTAAACTTTTAACTGTTTTAGCAAATATTTTAATTTAAATTTAATTCTAGTTTTTTCTGTGTAAACATATTTAGTTTTTAGTTTGCATTTCTACCAAGCAATTTTTTGATTATATTTTAAGGCAAAGACATCGAAATCTCTTATGAAATGACTTTATTTATAGCTTTTTTTGTCGAAAATGTACTCTAACAATGAAAGCCGCCCAATTGCAGGCGATGTTTTTAATAAAATTTGAAGATTCGAACCATATAATACTGAACTAACAGACATTTCCTATATGATCCAAGTCACAAATAAATATGTTTGTATTAAATTTTTCAATAACATTGTTACTTCCTAACGAATTGTATTAAGTTTTTAAATTTGTCAAATCATTTCGGGGTGCCTGCTCTACAGTATATAAAATAAAATGAATGTGATTTTCAATTTATAACGAGCTTTCAACCTCGTATATTTACAAAAATAAAGCAAATCAAACAAATTAGCTAGGTTGATGCTAGTATTTCGATCTGGCTAAAGATCTCAGAACCCGAAGTTTTAGAAAAGCTAGAGCCTCCATAATAGGCAGAACTTTAACAAAAAACCTAATTAATAATCAATTTTGCTCCATTCTTGTCTTCTTAGTAATCAAGCACGTGGTTAGGTCTTTTCCTAACAAGCATCATGACGTTACTAAACTTTGAAGACCAAAAATGTTATATTTATATAAAAAAAATTTAGTGTGTACTCTGGCTCAAGTAATATTTTTTACAGTTATATTAGTTTTTTGTTTTTATATACATCGAGATTATTTATTATAACATAAATGTCGTATAATATATCACTAAACATACTTAACTGTAAGTTTAGTCGAAAAGTACCTTCACTATCTGCGTCACCAAAATCGAAAACTGAAGAAATAATTTGAGTATTTGTTTCAGCAACACTTTTGAAAGTAACTAATTTATAGTTCTTACAGTACTGAATAAAAATATATTCCATATCTTAATTTAATGGTTCAAAAATGTAATTAATTACAGATTTGTTCAATTAATTTTCTTTAATTACAATTACAAATTACATGCAATTTGCAATTCAAAATTTTTAATTTCAATTACATGTAATTAGTAATTGCTTTCATTTCTTCCAATTACAATTACATGTAATTGTAATTTGTTTTATTATATGACAATTACAAGTAATTGTAATTTTTGTTAGTCCTTCAGTTCAATTACAATTACTTGTAATTTAGTGATTTTTTTAAACTTTCTTATTTATCCATTAATAAAAAATTTAATTGTTTGCATAATTCGTAATTTTTATATTCTAAACAGGTCTTTAATACTTAAAAATTCACAATACAATCTTTATAATATTATATTTTAATCAAAAAACTGCATTTGTGATTCAAATGAAATTTTCAAAATATATCCTAAATACATCTGAAAAATTGACTTTTTGACTGCTTGACTTAAATAAGTAATGGGACTTGTCATCTCTAATATTATCCCAAAATCTTAAAAGCTTTTATCTAGCCTGATGCTGAACTATATCTTACAAACATTATCTGAACGTTATCCTACACGGTGTTTTAAATCTGGCGAAACCAGCCTAGAATAGCTTTTTGTTTACAATTGTTAATTAGCATTTTGGCACATTTAATTACTTTATTACATTTTTTCAGAATCACCAACAAAATCTATTTAACAAGTTTAAACACAATTTTTTACCCAAAATATTAAATAAATCTTATCAAGAGATCTGAATACAAGTGAATTAAAAAAATAATTAAATTTTCTTCTAAATATTTTTTTCGATTATTAAAACTTCCGGTAGCGATGTACGGGATTTTTAAGCCAGTTAACTATAAGTCTACATAAACACTCTTTGAATCATTATACACCTTCCCAAAACCACGGCATGCAAAAGTGCTGTATCACGTGACCTGTCCTGATACCTGTTCCAAATTCTTTTTTTAAACACAGAGAAAAATTTAACTATTGCCAACTGAAATTCGGTTACTGAGACTACATTCAGTTATTACGAATTTCAGATGGTTGGCACGACTTGACAATTAGCTTTTACAACAAAGTTCGGCTAATTGAACTCTTTCAACACCCAAAATATTCAGAAATCAGATGGAGATGTCATTGCACTAACTGAATTTATAAGTTATTGCCATTAATTACATTTTTCAATTCGGTAGATTCTTTATATCTCTGTGTGAAAGTGTTATAAAAATTCAACTGGTACTTAGGAAGCCTATCTTTGGAACCAATTCCATAGAATCGGTCATAAGAGAACTAGTTCTAGAACAGATATTAGCAAAGTGATGCAAATTCAGCGTTTTATAGCACCCGTCACGTGGCCTGTCACATTATCATGCCGTAGTTCTAAGAAGTTTTAATTGATCATAAGGGTGGCTATTTATTGTTAATAAAAATGATAGTTGTTTGGAGAGGAAACCGCCTCGCTAGTGACTTCCACGGGGATTTTGAATAAAGAAACACTCAATTCCAAACAAAAATATAATTTATTTAAAATTCAAGTTTCTTATATTAAAATTCCTATAAATACAATTTAATAGATAATTCAAGCTATTTATAGAAATTCAACTTACTTTTTGGTATGGAAACCACTAGAGTAAATTTCTATACAAATTAAAATTAATATGATCTTCAGATTAGTAACAAGTCACCACGCCATGCCAAGCTATAATACAATTTTATAATAAAATGGCGCAGTTTAACTAACGCAAGTAGCGTCTACTCCGAAAATATAATTTGACATTTAGACATAAAATAATAAACACATCTCATTAGAAAATTAGCAAACAGAACTATTTTCTAGCGATTTTGCCAGTGTCGGCAACAATAGTGTTAACCACTATCAATTTAAAACTGTATTAAATAATATATTTTAAGTTTTTTTTTAATATTGTCATAATTTTGCTAGTCTGTAAGGATTTTTGTATCCATAGACGAAATAAATAAATAAATTAATATGTATTCTAGGTAGTGTTCTATCTATCGTGCCGTTAACATGTTAAGGTAATAGTCCCTTGCGTGTATCGTCTCCATATTATATAATTTAAAAATATAATTCTTCTAATTTTTGTCATCCGTTTTTTGTGTCAAATTAATAATGTGTAATAACATATTGAAAATTAACAAAAATTAAATAACAAATCAAGTATTTCCAAAATATAAATTAAATTAATAAAATATAAAACTCGTTGACAAACAAATAAACACAAGGCATAAAACAGAAAAACAAAAAATTACTAATAATATCATTAACAACATATATTATAAAGTGCAATAGCAAATAAAGCAAAAAACAACATAACATAACGTAATATTACACAGTGAAATAGAAAAAAAACAAAAAATATAATAAATAAAACCACCGCCATATATTAGTGCAATGAAAAAAAATATAAATTAAAAATTTTAACAATAAACCACAATATTAAAATAGAGCCCACCGTTCATCAAGATCCGGGATCCGCCTGTTCAATATTGGAAAATACATATTTTTGCAATAAAAAAACAAAGGGCTTTTATGTTCTCTAGTCCGCGTCATTGCTGTTGATAATTTCCCCATTATTTAAATATTTTTTCACGGGGTGCAAGCGGCCTTGTATCAGTTATGTTAATAGACTTGATTTTTTTCAACGTTGTAAAGTCAGGTAGATTCATGTTGACTTCTGCAATATACGAGGATTGAGAACGAACTTCTTTTCTGTATAAGCTCACATTCGCTTACATCGGCAGAACGTTTTTGCATTATGTCAAACCCAGGTGGGTGGGTATAGTATCCTTATTCGCTTTTTATAGGGGACTTGCGATTTACATATATAATGATGTTTGTGTACCAGTGCCAGCAACAGTTAACCACTATTATCTCAAATTTAATATCTTTGGGTTAAATTCAGGATCAGGACACACATTTTTCATTTCGTGTTTCTGTAGAGAAGTCCAAACGAGGGAAGGTGGACTCATTTAATGGCTTCGACACCCTTTCGGATTCCGTAGCAAGGATCCTGGAGAGTTGCCGAGCAGGTGAAATTGTCATTGCTGGTGATTTTAATGTTCACAACTTTTCCTAATTTATCATCCCTTGATTCTCTAGCTAATTCGGATAATTTCATCACTTCCGCATCGTTTTTCCTACTCTGGACTTTATAAAGTTTCGTCAACGGTCACGAAGCGTTCTATTTTATTTACGAAAAAGCACGTTCGTAGAAGACGTTCTACGGGAGACCTGTTAAGGTCAAAGTTAAATTTTGGAAAAATCGGTCCACTCCGCTATATTTAACTTAAAACGGTAGTGGTTTTTGCGTGCGCTGATTTAAAGTTGAGAAAATGGATGTTTTAAGTATCCGAAATGATTTTTGAAATTTTATTGAGATTTGATTTAGTTATCACCCAGCAAACCCCCTTTACTAGCAGCATTACTTTGTTTCGCGATGTCACCAAAGCAAAAGGTACCTATAATTT
>JAEKOY010002288.1:0-14538 GCA_021234595.1 Delia radicum | reverse complement strand
TTTTTATGTTGATCTATATAAATTGAATGTGAGTTGTTGGTTAGTTCGGTTAAAGATCATGAATATTTTTCCATATTAACAGAAAAATTATAATTTTATTTGTGATAATTTACTTTAATTAACAGAAAAAAACAATTAGAAAAAAAGTTATTTGACACCTGCATGAATGGAGTTAACTTTCTAGCCCGCAACGGCCTTCATCAACATTCTTCGTGCCTTAAAGTGTTAAATTGTAAACATCATCTATTTAACTCAACTAGTTAGGTTAAAAATGTGCCGTAACTTAGTTTTTGAGTATGACGAAATTTACTGCGAACTTATTTTCTATAAAGCTATGTTTAGTTGTTAATTATTACCACAGTTGCCAGTTCAACTAATTAAGTTGAAATTTGACTGGCAGTTATTTTCAAATGTCATCATATTCTATCCTTTACATTGTAAGTGAAGGAAAATCAAACATTGAAGATTTTATTCGTTTTTTCAACATATGTCGAGCATATATATTAAGCGAATTTTTGCACTGTACCTTGTGAGTGGTTAATAGTGAATTTTTATTGTTGATCTATATAAATTGAATGTGAGTTGTTGGTTAGTTCGGTTAAAGATCATGAATATTTTTCCATATTAACAGAAAAATTATAATTTTATTTGTGATAATATACTTTAATTAACAGAAAAAACAATTAGAAAAAAAGTTATTTGACACCTGCATGAATGGAGTTAACTTTCTAGCCCGCAACGGCCTTCATCAACATTCTTCGTGCCTTAAAGTGTTAAATTGTAAACATCATCTATTTAACTCAACTAGTTAGGTTAAAAATGTGCCGTAACTTAGTTTTTGAGTATGACGAAATTTACTGCGAACTTATTTTCTATAAAGCTATGTTTAGTTGTTAATTATTACCACAGTTGCCAGTTCAACTAATTAAGTTGAAATTTGACTGGCAGTTATTTTCAAATGTCATCATATTCTATCCTTTACATTGTAAGTGAAGGAAAATCAAACATTGAAGATTTTATTCGTTTTTTCAACATATGTCGAGCATATATATTAAGCGAATTTTTGCACTGTACCTTGTGAGTGGTTAATAGTGAATTTTTATTGTTGATCTATATAAATTGAATGTGAGTTGTTGGTTAGTTCGGTTAAAGATCATGAATATTTTTCCATATTAACAGAAAAATTATAATTTTATTTGTGATAATTTACTTTAATTAACAGAAAAAACAATTAGAAAAAAAGTTATTTGACACCTGCATGAATGGAGTTAACTTTCTAGCCCGCAACGGCCTTCATCAACATTCTTCGTGCCTTAAAGTGTTAAATTGTAAACATCATCTATTTAACTCAACTAGTTAGGTTAAAAATGTGCCGTAACTTAGTTTTTGAGTATGACGAAATTTACTGCGAACTTATTTTCTATAAAGCTATGTTTAGTTGTTAATTATTACCACAGTTGCCAGTTCAACTAATTAAGTTGAAATTTGACTGGCAGTTATTTTCAAATGTCATCATATTCTATCCTTTACATTGTAAGTGAAGGAAACGAATAAAATCTTCAATGTTTGATTTTCCTTCACTTACAATGTAAAGGATAGAATATGATGACATTTGAAAATAACTGCCAGTCAAATTTCAACTTAATTAGTTGAACTGGCAACTGTGGTAATAATTAACAACTAAACATAGCTTTATAGAAAATAAGTTCGCAGTAAATTTCGTCATACTCAAAAACTAAGTTACGGCATATTTTTAACCTAACTAGTTGAGTTAAATAGATGATGTTTACAATTTAACACTTTAAGGCACGAAGAATGTTGATGAAGGCCGTTGCGGGCTAGAAAGTTAACTCCATTCATGCAGGTGTCAAATAACTTTTTTTCTAATTGTTTTTTCTGTTAATTAAAGTAAATTATCACAAATAAAATTATAATTTTTCTGTTAATATGGAAAAATATTCATGATCTTTAACCGAACTAACCAACAACTCAGAAAATGTTAATTTCATACACATTGTTTTCAAACTAAACAGTGTAACAAATGATGTACACTGTTTAGTGTGTAGTACCCTGTATTGTTGTACGTATGTAATTGCATATATGAAATAAAAACGTTTGTTGTTAACATATACTCAGAGTATACAGACGTGTTTTTATTAGTAAACAACACATGGTGGCAGCGGTGTTAGAAAAAAAAAAAAAAAAATAGAAATTTCAACAACAACGACAACAAAGAAATATAAGAAAGAGTAACAGGAAAAAAAAATTTTTTTTAATTGTAATTAAAGGGGGAAAAAAATAATGTCGAAAGATAATGTGCCATCAGGGTCTTTACAAACTGTGTGTGTGGAAAATAATAGCTATCAAATATCACCACCAGAAAAATTTGATTTCGGAAGACCATCAGAATGGCCAAAATGGTCACGTCGGTTTGATCGCTACCGATTGAATAAACAACCACAGGATGAACAAGTGAATTCGCTTATTTACCTCATGGGGGAACAAGCAGATGAAATATTTATGTCCCTGCCATTAAGCGATTCTGAAAGGGAAGATTACAATAAAGTGTTAAGTGCTTTTGAAAAATATTTTGTGGTGCGCATAAATGTAATTTATGAGCGTGCAAAATTTAACACTCGTATCCAGCTTGAAGGTGAGATGGTTGAAGAATTTATAACTTCTCTTCATACGCTGGTAAGAAATTGTAATTATGGTAATCTTCGAGAAGAAATGATACGTGATCGCATTGTTGTTGGCATTAGAGATAAAAAGTTTTCAGACAAATTGCAATGTGAATCCGACTTGACCTTGGCAAGGGCAATAGACACGGTGGGTACACAAGAAAGTGTACGAAGGCAACAAGAAGAATTGGCACAGTGTTGCCAATCAAACGCAACTGTAAACAAATTGAGAATTGTTGAGAATAAATTTGGAAATTGTGAAAAGTGTGGGGGTAATCACAACAATAAAATAGTTTGCCCGGCAAAGGTAAGAAAATGTAACATATGTTTTAAAATCGGCCATTTTTCAAAAGTATGCAAAAGTAGACAAAGAATTCATAAAATTGAAACTGAAAGCGAAAGTGAGATGGAAACTGTATTTTTTGGCATGATTACTAACAATGGTAATAATGATCGTTGGTATGAAACAATAAGCATTAATAAAAAGCCAATTGAAATTCAAATTGATACAGGAGCTCCAGTAAATGTGGTACCAACTAGTGTTTTTTGTACAAACTGGCCAAAAACTAAAATAGTTAAAGCTGACAAAAGATTAGCAGGCCCAGGTGGTGAAAAACTATTTGTGAAAGGCATGTGTACAATGGAAATAGAAAACAAAGCTCACAAATGTAAGGCCAAAGTGTATGTGGTAGATAACATTAAAAACCCTTTGTTATCGCTAAAAAGTTCTGAAGATTTAAAGTATATTAATAGAGTGAACAAAATAAGTGTGGAATCGGCAGTGAATATTCAAAAGGAATTTCCAAAACTTTACAACAGCTTGGGCTGTTTAAAATTTATATATGATATTAAACTAAAATCACGGTATACACCCTATGCTATACATTCAGCACGTAGAGTACCAATACCATTAATGGAAAAGTTGAAGAATAAACTGACAGAAATGGTAAAAATAGGGGTTATAAAACGAGTAAATAATCCAACGAAATGGTGTGCACCATTGGTAATTGTTCCGAAACCGAATGGTGATATACGGCCTTGCGTTGATTTGTCAAAATTAAATGAATGCATAGAAAGGGAAGTTCATCCAATGCCAATGGCTGACCACACGTTAGCTCAACTCGGTGATGCGAAGTATTTTACCAAGATGGACACCAAAAATGGGTTTTGGCAAATTCGGTTATCAGAAAGATCACAACAGCTTACAACATTTATGACACCATACGGTAGATACTGTTTTTTACGGTTGCCTTTTGGTATTTCTTCGGCACCCGAGGTTTTTCAAAAGCAGATTCAACAAATTTTAGAAGTCCTTCAAGGAGTAGTATGTCAGACGGATGATATATTGGTATTTGGCAAAACAATGGCAGAACATGATACAAATCTGAGACAAGTTTTACAACGATTATCTGAAGCAGGTGTTACCCTGAATAAGGAAAAATGTGAAGTTGGTATAACATCTGTTAAATTCTTGGGTCATTTCATAGATCCTCAAGGTATTCATCCAGATAAATCTAAGGTAAAGGCGATACAAGAATATGAAAAACCAGCAAATATTACCGAGGTACGTAGATTTTTGGGATTAGTACAGTATTTAGGTAAATTTATTCCTAACCTATCAACAATTTGTCAACCATTAAATGAGTTATTAAAGAAAAATATAGATTATCAATGGAATGAACCACAACAAAAGTCATTTGATGAATTGAAAAAACTCTTGTCGACACCACCCGTTTTGAAAAAATATGATCCTAAAAACAAAACAACAGTGTCAACGGATGCATCGTCGTACGGACTGGGGGCAGTGCTGCGCCAGTTAGATGAGGACGGCTTCTGGAAACCGGTAGAATATGCTTCTCGAACTCTGTCTGAAAGTGAACAACGATATGCACAAATCGAAAAAGAGGCTTTGGCTATTACGTGGGCCATAACACAAAAATTTAGAGAGTTTTTGACTGGAATTAAGTTTCACATCGAGACAGACCACAAGCCGCTGATCTCAATTTTTACGGCAAAACATCTCGATGATTTAACACCACGGTTACAAAAATTTAGAATGAAATTGTTATGTTATGGCTACACTATCGAATATACACCGGGTAAGGATTTAATTGCTGCAGATGCCTTATCGCGGGCTCCCATAAACACAACTGAAAACGAAGATGATGAAGATTTAAAAACGTTTGTTAAAAACATTATAGAAAAATTTCCAGCGAGTGATGAATATTTAAATCGTTTGAAAATGGAACAGCAAAACGATTTAGTTCTTAAAGAAGTAACAAAATATTGTAATGAAGGATGGCCCGATAAATCGAAAATAACACCGGAAGCTAGAATGTTTTTTAATGACCGTTATAAAATAGCTGTTAATGATGGATTGCTTATGTATGGTGAAAGAATGATAGTACCAACATGTATGCGCCAAGAAATTTTGGAACGTATCCACAATGGACACTTGGGCATAAACAAATGCAAAGCAAGAACACGAGAGTCAGTGTGGTGGCCTAATTGCATATCAAATGTGGAACAACTCGTCAAAGAATATCGTATTTGCATAGAAAATGTGGTTCCAAGAAGAGAACCAATGATAATATCAGAGTTTCCGGAACGTCCAGGGCAGAAAGTTGGTATTGACATATGTTACTTCAAAGGAAAAAACTTTTTGGTGGTAGGCTATTCACGTTACCAGAGGTAATGGAACTGCAAAGACAGACTGCTAGCTGTGCAATTGAAAAACTTAAGTCGATTTTCGCTCATCACGGTATACCAGATGAAGTACGTTCGGACAATGGTCCACAATTTTATCAAATCATAACATCAGAATTTAATCGTTTTGCAAAAGAATGGGGATTTAAGCACACGACATCAAGTCCATATTTTTCGCAAAGTAACGGGTTAGCTGAATCCACTGTTAAGATAACAAAACAGCTTTTTAAGAAAAATGCAGATCCATATATGGCACTTTTAGAATATAGGACAACCCCACTGTCATGCGGATTCACTCCTTCAGAATTACTAATGGGCAGAAAATTGCGTTCAAGATTACCAATGACCAATAGCCAGCTATCTCCAAAGTGTCTACAAAGAAATGAAATACAACAGAAAGAAGAAGAAAGGCAAATACGTCATGCAAATTACTACAACAAACACCATGGAGTTCATAACCGTCCAAATTTAGAAAATAACTCCAATGTGTTTGTCCGGGATTTAAAACAATGGGGTAAAGTTGAATCATCAGCCAATACACCAAGGTCATATTGGGTCCAAACTAATAGTGGGCGTTATAGGCGAAATGCTTTTCATCTCAACAATTCTAATACAAATGATGACTTCTCTACAAATAATAATATTCGGCGAACATCTGTAAGATCGACATCTTTAGAAGAAGAAAAGGAAAAAGAGAACACATCGGGATCAACTGTTAGTACGCCAGGAACCTTGAATAACACTCCACAAACAACAGCTGCAGAAGAGGGTCGTATTAAAAAGGATGCCGATTCAGAAGTTTCTATTCCAGAACCTAAGACAACTAGACGAGGACGGATGGTTAAGACACCTGCTAGGCTCGACCAATATGTTATAGATTTTGATTAATCAAATGAAAGTAACACTAACTTTATTAATTATAATTTGAGTTTAATAATACTTAATAATATTTAAATACTTTTTTACTTTGATAAAATTTATATACGAATTTATAAAAGGGAATTGTGTAGTACCCTGTATTGTTGTACGTATGTAATTGCATATATGAAATAAAAACGTTAGTTGTTAACATATACTCAGAGTATACAGACGTGTTTTTATTAGTAAACAACACATTTAGTTTGATAAAAAATGTGTGTGAATAGATTATGAAATGTGGATTTTTGGAAACTCCGCGAAATTTTCATTAATTTGACTGGAATTTCCTTTAATTTGAGTATAATAATGACTAGAAAACAAACATTTTGGATTTTTCCCGATAATTGAAAAAAATACAAATTTATCATATCGTTTTTTTAATATCCGTAATTTTCAGATTAAGTGAAAGAAAATGTAAATTTCACACACATTTTTTTTCAAACTAAACAGTGCAACAAATGATTTACACTGTTTAGTTTGATAAAAAATGTGTGTGAATAGATTATGAAATGTGGATTTTTGGAAACTCCGCGAAATTTTAATTAATTTGACTGTAATTTCCTTTATTTTGAGTATAATAATGACTAGAAAACAAACATTTTGGATTTTTCCCGATTATTGAAAAAAATACAAATTTATCATATTTTTTTTTTAATATCCGTAATTTTCAGATTAAGTGAAAGAATATGTAAATTTCACACACATTTTTTTCAAACTAAACAGTGTAGAAAATGATGTACACTGTTTGAAAAAAATGTGTGTGAATATATTATGAAATGTGGATTTTTGGAAACTCCGTGAAATTTTCATTATTTGACTGGAATTTCCTTTAATTTGAGTATAATAATGACTAGAAAACAAACACTTTGGATTTTTCCCGATTATTGAAAAAAATACAAATTTATCATATTGTTTTTTTAATATCCGTAATTTTCAGATTAAGTGAAAGAAAATGTAAATTTCACACACATTTTTTCAAACTAAACAGTGTAGAAAATGATGTACACTGTTTAGTTTGAAAAAAAATGTGTGTGAATAGATTATGAAATGTGGATTTTTGGAAACTCTGCGAAATTTTCATTAATTTGACTAGAATTTCCTTTAATTTGAGTATAATAATGACTAGAAAGCAAACGTTTTGGATTTTTCCCGATTATTGAAAAAAGTACAAATTTATCATATTGTTTTTTTAATATCCGTAATTTTCAGATTAAGTGAAAGAAAATGTGTGTGAATAGATTATGAAATGTGGATTTTTGGAAACTCCGCGAAATTTTCATTAATTTGACTGGAATTTCCTTTAATTTGAGTATAATAATGACTAGAAAGCAAACGTATTGGATTTTTCCCGATTATTGAAAAAAACACAAATTTATCATATTGTTTTTTTTAATATCCGTAATTTTCAGATTAAGTGAAAGAAAATGTAAATTTCACACACATTTTTTTCAAACTAAACAGTGAAGAAAATGATGTACACTGTTTAGTTTGAAAAAAATGTGTGTGAATAGATTATGAAATGTGGATTTTTGGAAACTCCGCGAAATTTTCATTAATTTGACTGGAATTTCCTTTAATTTGAGTATAATAATGACTAGAAAGCAAACGTTTTGAATTTTCCCGATTATTGAAAAAAATATAAATTTATCATATTGTTTTTTTAATATCCGTAATTTTCAGATTAAGTGAAAGAAAATGTAAATTTCACACACATTTTTTTCAAACTAAACAGTGTAGAAAATGATGTACGCTGTTTAGTTTGAAAAAAATGTGTGTGAATGATTATGAAATGTGGATTTTTGGAAACTCCGCGAAATTTTCATTAATTTGACTGGAATTTCCTTTAATTTGAGTATAATAATGACTAGAAAGCAAACGTTTTGGATTTTTCCCGATTATTGAAAAAAATACAAATTTATCATATTGATTTTTTAATATCCGTAATTTTCAGATTATGTGAAAGAAAATGTGTGTGGATAGATTATGAAATGTGCATTTTTGGAAACTCCGCGAAATTTTCATTAATTTGACTGGAATTTCCTTTAATTTGAGTATAATAATGACTAGAATGCAAACGTTTTGGATTTTTCCCGATTATTGAAAAAAATACAAATTTATCATATTGTTTTTTTAATATCCGTAATTTTCAGATTAAGTGAAAGAAAATGTAAATTTCACACACATTTTTTTCAAACTAAACAGTGTAGAAAATGATGCGAAATTTTCATTAATTTGACTGGAATTTCCCTTAATTTGAGTATAATAATGACTAGAAAGCAAACGTTTTGGATTTTTCCCGATTATTTTTAATATCCGTAATTTTCAGATTTAGTGAAAGAAAATGTAAATTTCACACAAATTTTTTTCAAACTAAACAGTGTAGAAAATGATGTACACTGTTTAGTTTGAAGAAAATGTGTGTGAATAGATTATGAAATGTGGATTTTTGGAAACTCCGCGAAATTTCACTAGTTTGACTGGAATTTCCTTTAATTTGAGTATAATAATGACTAGAAAGCAAACATTTTCGATTTTTCCCGATTATTGAAAAAAATACAAATTTATAATATTGTTTTTTTAATATCCGTAATTTTCAGATGAAGTGAAAGAAAATGTGTGTGAATAGATTATGAAATGTGGATTTTTGGAAACTCCGCGAAATTTTCATTAATTTGACTGGAATTTTCATTAATTTTAGTATAATAATGACGAGAAAGCAAACGTTTTGGATTTTTCCCGATTATTGAAAAAAATACAAATTTATCATATTGTTTTTTTAATATCCGTAATTTTCAGATTAAGTGAAAGAAAATGTAAATTTCACACACATTTTTTTCAAACTAAACAGTGTAGAAAATGATGTACACTGTTTAGATTGAAAAAAATGTGTGTGAATAGATTATGAAATGTGGATTTTTGGAAACTCTGCGATATTTTCATTAATTTGACTAGAATTTCCTTTAATTTGAGTATAATAATGACTAGAAAGCAAACGTTTTGGATTTTTCCCGATTATTGAAAAAAAATACAAATTTATCATATTGTTTTTTTAATATCCGTAATTTTCAGATTAACCCTCGAAGTGGCACATGGTTCTGGCCAGACATATTTCATTTTCATGCTTCAATTTAGCATACTTCTATTTTAGGTACATGGCTGTAATTTCAGGTAATCTCCCAAAATATTGTTGGCTTTCGATGTATAAATTAATAATTGAAAAAAAGTCCTTGGAACAGGACAAAAAAGCCAAATAAAAAATCTTCACCTTACTTTTGGTACATGGTGTCTGGCCAGACCCCTATGCATTATGTATGAACGCATAGGCAAAGCAAAGAGAGTATAGTATTAAAGAGATCCCAACTCTCCCAACCTCCTCTCCTCTCTGACTTTTGTATAAATCAATGTAAATACCATTGATAAACTTTGTATATACAAATTTTCGTTATACGAAAGAGCGAGTTGGAAATGATGCTGAAGCAGCAAATTAAGTCGACTCAGGCTGTTTTTATGGTAAAGACGGTACTAAATGGAACGAAACTGAACCCCCTGCATCTCGTTTGCGCCAGCATAATATCATGCGTTTTCAATCTGGAACAAAAACAAGGCTCACCAATCCAGTTGAGGTATTCAAGCTATTTTTCTCAACCAATATTACGTTCGTCATCATTAGTGAAACAAATCGGCATGGGCGAGAATCAATTAGAAAATGGAATGAAGAACATCCAGAGTCTACCCAAAGAAAATGGATTGATTTGACAAGCTCTGCGCTAGATGCATTCATTGGGATTTTGTTGGCTTCTGGTCTCAGCCATAATAATATGCAAGACCCCAGTATATTGTGGCGTTCTGATTCGCTGCCCATATTCCGTGCGGCTATGTCGCACAAACGATTCATTACTCTGTCCAGATATATTCGTTTCGATAATAGTCGTACGCGGGCATTCCGACAGCAAACAGATAAAGCAGCTCCTATTCGGGACCTTTGGAATTTTCTCAATGAAAATCTGCAAAATTATTATGTACCTTATGAAAATATCACCATCGATGAGCAGTTGTTTCCGTATCGTGGGCGCACAAAGTTCACCCAATATATCCCATCAAAACCTGCAAGGTATGGGATCAAAGTTTGGTGGGCATGCGATGCTAAGACTAAATTTCCATTGAAAGGAAAACTATACACTGGAAAGGAAGGAGACAATCGGGAGATAAATCAAGGTGAAAACGTTCTAATGTATTTCGCAAATTGTTACGCAAACAGCGGCAGAACAATTATTTCTGATAATTTTTTCACCTCATTGAACGGCGCTAAACGACTTGCTGCTATGGGACTGGCATTTGTTGGCACCATTCGAGCAAACAAAAGATGTCTTCCTAAGGAAGTTATGAAGAGCACCAGACGACCAATTCTTTCAAGTGTGTTTGGTTTTCATGAAAATCTTGTTGCACTTTGCAGCTACGTGCCCAAAAAAAATAAGGCAGTCAATTTAATTTCAACCGTGCATTACACGAAACATGTTGAAGGCGTAGCCATGAAACCGGAAGCAATTTTATTTTATAATTCAACTATAGCCGGAGTCGATACGATGGATCAAATGCTAACTCATTACACAACAAAACGGTCAACCAGACGCTGGACATACGCGTTTTTTCTGCAATATGATTGATGTGATGGCATTGGCAAGTTACATTATATGTAAGCTAAATGATGAAAATACAAGAAAAGAAAGAAGACGCATATTTTTATATAAACTTGCAAAGCAATTGGTACTGGCCAACGTTGAAAATCGCATCAATAATCCGCACATTGTGACTCAACCAACAACTCGTATAGCATTTGAAGCGTTTGTTCGGTAAAAAAAAACTTTTACTTTATTAAAATTAAAAACACGTAATTTAATTTTAATTTCGACTAATTTTATTAAAGGTTAAAATTGTAATGATAAAACTTAATCTAACAATTTATTAAGACCCACAAAACATGTAAACAAAACAAGTATATATCGAACAGACAAAAAACTGGACCGTTATTCTTAGAGAGACTAAGAGTAGCCAGTACATTGATTTCATATGTGCGTTTACTAATTTGTTATTAACTAGCAATAACAAACAGTAAAGCACATATGAACAATAGACAAAACAAAAAACAGACAACAACAACTAATAATAGGGATTAACAATGACAGTGACGACATTACTAACATTGATGGTACAGTGAGTGGTACTGTGACTGGCGATCTGACCCGACAGCGTTCTTTGGGAGACCTCTCAATATAGCAAACCTTAATGTGGCTTCACGCAGTGGTCCAGACACTTTATCCGCCAAAAAAGATTGCAGAATTTGCCTGCAGCAAGGTGACAAAATACGCCGTAAGACACGCTTTTTTTGCTGCAAATGCAACAATCCTGTTTGTCAGCAACATTCAAAAGTAGATTATTTATGTTTTTGTTGCCTTCCGCAAAATTCTGAATAAAAAAATCAATGTATTCTTCATAATAATTTTCTATTTTGTCATAAACATTTATTACTTTACCCATAATAAAGAGAAATATATATAGAACAAAAAAATTGTTGCCCTTTTCATTCCAAAGATTTTTTCAGGTCTATTTTTTCTTCCTCAGGTAGCTAATAACATAGTAAAAAGAAATAGAAACACAAAATATAACAAATATTTTCCTATATTAGTAAAACATTTAACGGCAAAACAGCCCTTATTTCCATACAAATGCATGTAAATGTATAGGGGTCTGGCTAGACACCATGTGCCAGAACTAAGGGCTCAAAATATTTGCCTGACGAAGAGTTAAGTGAAAGAAAATGTAAATTTCACACACATTTTTTCAAACTAAACAGTGTAGAAAATGATGCACATTGTTTAGTTTGAAAAAAATGTGTGTGAATAGATTATGAAATGTGTATTTTTGGAAACTCCGCGAAATTTTCATTAATTTGAGTGGAATTTCCTTTAATTTGAGTATAATAATGACTAGAAAGCAAACGTTTTGAATTTTTCCCGATTATTAAAAAAATATAAATTTATCATATTGTTTTTTAATATCCGTAATTTTCAGATTAAGTGAAAGAAAATGTAAATTTCACACACATTTTTTCAAACTAAACAGTGTAGAAAATGATGTACACTGTTTAGTTTGAAAAAAATGTGTGTGAATAGATTATGACTGGAATTTCCTTTAATTTGAGTATAATAATGACTAGAAAGCAAACGTTTTGGATTTTTTCCGATTATTGAAAAAAATACAAATTTATCATATCGATTTTTTAATATCCGTAATTTTCAGATTAAGTGAAAGAAAATGTGTGTGAATAGATTATGAAATATGGATTTTTGGAAACTCCGCGAAATTTTCACTAGTTTGACTGGAATTTCCTTTAATTTGAGTATAATAATGACTTGAAAGCAAACATTTTGGATTTTTCCCGATTATTGAAAAAAATACAAATTTATAATATTGTTTTTTTAATATCCGTAATTTTCAGATTAAGTGAAAGAAAATGTGTGTGAATAGATTATGAAATGTGGATTTTTGGAAACTCCGCGAAATTTTCATTAATTTGACTGGAATTTCATTTAATTTGAGTATAATAATGACGAGAAAGCAAACGTTTTGGATTTTTCCCGATTATTGAAAAAAATATAAATTTATCATATTGTTTTTTTAATATCCGTAATTTTCAGATTAAGTGAAAGAAAATGTAAATTTCACACACATTTTTTCAAACTAAACAGTGTAGAAAATGATGTACACTGTTTAGTTTGAAAAAAATGTGTGTAAATAGATTATGAAATGTGGATTTTTGGAAACTCCGCGAAATTTTCATTAACTTGAGTGGAATTTCCTTTAATTTGAGTATAATAATGACTAGAAAGCAAACGTTTTGGATTTTTCCCGATTATTGAAAAAAAAAATACAAATTTATCATATTGTTTTTTTAATATCCGTAATTTTCAGATTAAGTGAAAGAAAATCTAAATTTCACACACATTTTTCAAACTAAACAGTGTAGAAAATGATGTACACTGTTTAGTTTGAAAAAAATGTGTGTGAATAGATTATGAAATGTGGATTTTTGGAAACTCCGCGAAATTTTCATTAATTTGACTGGAATTTCCTTTAATTTGAGTATAATAATGACTAGAAAACAAACATTTTGGATTTTTCCCGATTACTGAAAAAAATACAAATTTAAAATATTGTTTTTTTAATATCCGTAATTTTCAGATTAAGTGAAAGAAAATGTAAATTTCACACACATTTTTTTCAAACTAAACAGGCGTAGAAAATGATGTACACTGTTTAGTTTGAAAAAAATGTGTGTGAATAGATTATGAAATGTGGATTTTGGAAACTCCGCGAAATTTTCATTAATTTGAGTGGAATTTCCTTTAATTTGAGTATAATAATGACTATAAAGCAAACGTTTTGGATTTTTCCCGATTATTGAAAAAAATACAAATTTATCATATTGTTTTTTTAATATCCGTAATTTTCAGATTAAGTGAAAGAAAATGTAAATTTCACACACATTTTTTTCAAACTAAACAGTGTTGAAAATGATGTACACTGTTTAGTTTGAAAAAATGTGTGTGAATAGATTATGAAATGTGGATTTTTGGAAACACCGCGAATTTTCATTAATTTGACTGGAATTTCCTTTAATTTGAGTATAATAATGACTAGAAAGCAAACGTTCTGGATTTTTCCCGATTATTGAGAAAAAATTACAAATTTATCATATTGTTTTTTTAATATCCGTATTCTTCAGATTAAGTGAAAGAAAATGTAAATTTCACACACATTTTTTTCAAACTAAACAGTGTAGAAAATGATGTACACTGTTTAGTTTGAAAAAAATGTGTGTGAATAGATTATGAATTGGTGGATTTTTGGAAACCTCCGCGAAATTTTCATTAATTTGACTGGAATTTCCTTTAATTTGAGTATAATAATGACTAGAAAGCAAAACGTTTGGATTTTTCAAGATTATTGAAAAAAATACAAATTTATCATATTGTTTTTTTAATATCCGTATTTTCAGGATTAAGTGAAAGAAAATGTGTGTGACTAGACTATGAATTGTAGTGTGTTGGAAACTCCGCGAAATTTTCATTAATTTGACTGTAATTTCCTTTAATTTGGGTATAATAATGACTAGAAAGAAACATTTGGATTTTTCCCGATAATTGAAAAAAATACAAATTTATCATATTTTTTT
>JAEKOY010002287.1:0-14555 GCA_021234595.1 Delia radicum | reverse complement strand
GACGTTTATTACCATTTTTAGAGCATTTATTTCTTTTTTTAAATCCCACATCTCATTTCTAACTCCCCCTAATTAATCCACGACTGATTCAAGCTTGGTAACCCTTTCACTTACATCTACTAACTCTTTTTTCATCTCATCCATTCTCTTATCCAGTTCTGTAATAACACGAAATATAACTGAAAGAGTAAATCAATTAGAGTTGAAGAGCTCAGAAACTCTTCTTATGAAAAAAGAAATAACTGGAATTAAAGAGAAAAATACTTAAACAAGAAAACTCTGTAGTGGCTAGCGGTATACGAATTGCTGGTGTACCCCCACCATGATAAAGAAAGCTTATATACCATCTTTGATAATATCTGTGATAGCCTCAAAAATACCAACACCCCCAAATTGAAAATATTTATAGACTCAAAAAAATCTACAAAGATAATAAACCGTATAATCCTACAGATGAAGTGATAGTGGCAAAGTTATTTTCCCCATTTGATAAAAACTTTATATTAAAAACAATATCTAAATACTGCCGTGATAATAAAACAACTCTACGTCTAAATCAAGCAGGATTCGACAGTAATGAGCCGTTTTATTTAAATGAAAATTTAACACCACATAATCATCACATATTTAAAACAGCGCTAAGCATGAGAAAATCCCAAAAATAAAATCCACTGTTTACTTTGCGTGCTTGGTGTATGTGAAGAAGATTGAGTCAGATGATCCTATACTGATTGAGTTTCCTGAAGAACTCGATAATCTTTTTCGCGAATAATGCTTGGAAACATACCATTAACTCCACTGGCTGTAATGCCATTTTTTTTTCATTTATATTAATTTTATATTTATATTATATTTTTATTATTCTAAAATCATTTTAAATCTTAATAATTCATACTTTTTTCTTTTATTTTCTAATATTAAAAAAAGAAAAATGTTTACATATATATTTTTTAATTTACGATATTTCTTAAAATTTTATTGCGTTGCTCTAGGTTATCAATATGATAAATTTATCTATTGATCAACTTGGTTCTAGAGATGGCAACTATAACATGGTTCGCATCTTGGCTAAAAAACAAGGTTTTTTCTATTTGTCACATCAATGCTCAAAGTATGTTACCTAAGCTTGATGATTTTCGTTTTTTATTTGAGAATTCTGGTAGCGATGCAATATGTGTCTCAGAACATGGTTTATCAAGGAAATAAATGACGACATATACGAACTGAAAGGATACCGTATCTTTCGATCTGACAGAAGTAGTCATGCTGGAGGTGTGTGCAATCTATATTAGAGATAGCATTTCAAGCAAACTTATTAGTTCGTATAATGTTGCCGATGAGGTTGAATATGTATTTAGTGAGGCCAGTTATTATGGTGAAAATATGATGCTTGGATGTGTATATAGACAGGTTTCGTACTCTGAAGTTGTTATATCTGGCGATTTTAATAGCAATTTGCTTGACAATATTACGGATGTTACTGACGCTATGTCAATATTTAATTTATCTACAGACAATACTACTAGACCTACACACTTCACAACCACAAATAGCAGCTTGCTGGACCTATTTTTTGTTAGTAATGGGAGAAAAGTCTTATATTATGAGCAACTGGCTGCATCTGCCTTTTCAAAGCACGATCTAATTTTTGTTTCGTATGATTTTGCTAATGAATATCAGCCCAAACAGTTTACTTTTCGGGACTTTAAGAATATTAATTTTTTAGCTTTAAAACATGACCTTGATAATACCGCATGGGACCATGTTTACTTTTTACCATCGGTAGATGAACAATTAGCCTTTATTAATCAACATGTTTATACGGATTTACAACAAACATATTCCCGTCAGGAACAGGGTTATCAGAGGCAGCGTACGACCATGGTTTACGGGGGAAACTAAATTGTTAATTGAATCGTCGTGATAGTCTTTATAACAGGTGGAAGCGTTATAGGACTCCAGTGCTCAAACATGAATATCGTATGGCTAGAAAAGCTGTTGTTTCGAGAATAAGACGTGACAAATCTTCTTATTACCACCGATAAATTTAACGCAGCGGCTGACAAGTAAAAAGACATGGAAACTGATTCATGATATTGGTATAGGTAGATCAAATTCCCATACATTAGATGCTGACATTGAATTGCTGAATAACAACTTTGTTAATATTCCTCTTCCTTCTGTACAGTTTGACTTCTATGATCAATACCTTCCTTTGAACACAACAGATAATCAATTTAATTTCCAATGCCTTAATGTGTTGGACGTAGCCGCAGGTTTTAATGCTGTTAAGTCTGATGCAGTCGGCTTGGAATGACATAAATCCCAGGTTCGTGAAAGATAGTTTTACCTTGGATAATTCGAACTCTTACGCATCTGTTTAACACTATCATTACTACCAGCACTTATCCAATCGACTGGAAATATGCCAAAATTGTCCCGGTACCTAAATCGGTTAATGAATTCCGTCCAATTGCTATCCTTCCTTATTTATCCAAAGTTTTTGAACATCTTGTGCAAAAACAAATTTATAAATTTGTTAATGACAACAACCTTCTGACTGATCGTCAATCTGGATTCAGGCCTCGACGTACCTGTGTTTCAGTTTTATCTGATGTAGTAGAGGATATTCGAGGGCAAATTGGATAGTGGAAAAATATCGTTTCTGGTCTTATTAGATCATTCAAAAGTATTTGACACGGTGCACCATACAATTCTTTGCCTTAAGCTAGCGAATTTTTTAAACTTCTCTTCGCCCTCTGTTAAATTAATATCGTCCTACCTGTCTAATAGACTCCAATCTGTTGCCAATGATGGATCCATCTCACAACCTTTGTTCGTCTCAAGAGGTTGTTCCACAGGGATCCATTCTTGGGCCACTGTTATACTCCTTATATGTCAATGATCTTCCACTTCAGATAAACTTTTCGAATATTCAGATGTACGCTGATGATGTACAGTTGTATCTCAGTAGTTCTAAGGATACCATTGCTTCTAAAGTCCAAGAATTGAACTATGACCTAGGAAAATTTTTTACTTGGCTTCGGCGAATGGTTTGACACTGAATCCGAGGAAATCAAAGTGCATAATAATTTCGAAAAGGTCAATGATTATGGGGAATGATATAAATATTTTCCTTGGCGGCGCAAAAATTGATATCGTTGATACGGTAAGAAATCTCGGTGTTACTTTCAACAAAAATCTAACCTGGTTCGAATCATATTAACCAATCATGTGGGAGAATATAGAGTATGTTACGAAGTCTGTGGGCCACTCAATATTTCACTCCGCCAAAAGTAAGATTACTTCTGGCAAAATCATATCTGTTACCGACTCTATTATACGCATCTGAGCTTTTTACCGGATGTAACACGAAGGATTATAGCAAACTGAGCACAACTTTCAATAACATCATACGTTACATTTTCAGCCTTAGGAAATTTGATCATGTGTCTCAGTACTCATGTCGTGTATTCAACATGTCGTGTATTCTAATAGACTCTCATTTCTCTTTGTGCCCAAGATTGATCTAAACCAGAGATGCCCAGTAGTGGCTGATATCAGCAAATTAAACTCACACGTATACTTACGATCTTTTGTTTGATCGTAAATCAACCAATAACAAATCAGCATGTTGAGTGGGAGAGACAAACTACACTTGCAGAAAGAATATTTAAAAGATTATCAATTTACACATGGCGTTTTTAACAGACATTTGTAACATTTTGAATGAGTTGAATTTGAAGCTGCAGGGAAAAGATAATAATATTTCGGATATGTTTAAAATTCTTTCAGATTTTAAAACTCAGCTATTTTTACTTGCAGCTCAAATGATTCTGAAGACTTTTCCGAAAACTTCTGTTATTTACGACAAGGAGAAAATCTTGAAAGTTTGAACTTTTGGAAGTATTAGAAACGCTTTTTAATAACTTTAATGACAGGTTTAAGGATTTTGAAAATATTCAGCATTTACTGGATATTTTTCAAAACCCTTTAAATGCGATATATTAAATTACGAATTTCCAATCCAAATAGAACTTATTATACTTCGAAGTGAAATAGATTTGCCGGATAATTTTAACAATATAGAATTCTGGAAAAATCTGGATGGTACAATATATCCTGAAATAAAGAAGATTTCATTGAAGTGTTTATCTTTATTTCCCTCAACGTATCTTTGCGAACAAATATTTTCAGATTTGAATTATATTTGCTCAAAAAAACGCAATAAGCTGAATTCTTCTAGTTTGAGAAATATACTTTTATTGCGTAACTGCAATAAGAGTATCAACATAGAAGATTGCATTACTTTTTAATTGCAAATTGAACAATGCTTAATTGAGGGAAAATTTATAAACATTTCGAAGAATCTTTTTATTTCGAAATATATCACACCCGCCACACATGTGCTTTCGTCGCAATCTCGTTGACGACTAAATAAAATGAATAGCAAATTGTTTTCTTCCAGTGTTTATTCTGTCACTCTCACCAATACTACTACCTTGGGCATCTCTGATCTAAGCCAGTGACGGCCAACTCTTGTTGAAACGACGAAGTTTGGTCGGGTTTCACACACACACAGCACGACCGTTTACGAAACAAAAAAAAAATAGAGAGGAAAAACATAAAAAATTCACACATTCACAGCACATTAAAATACAACTTATATATATATATACATATTATATTTCTATTTAAAATAATTGATTTAAAATTAAATAGATTTTATTTAATAATATTTATTTTATTAATTTAAAATTTTTAATTAAATAAAATTTTTTAAAAATTATATAAATTTAATATATTAAATTTTGATTTTTAATAAATACATTTTTTGATTTTCATTCAGTATGTGGGATATTGGTTGGGAAAATTCATTTTTATTTTCATTAAATATTTTTAATGAAGCAGAATGCCTTGTTTGCAACCAAAAAAATTAAAGAGAAATTTGCATGCAATTTAAAGCGGCACTATAACCGCCACTCAGATATGCATTTGCTTACTGGAATTGCTAGGTCTAATTTAATTATCAAGTTAAAAGAAGATTTAAGAATTAAATATAATCAGTTCATGAATACCAATCATGACCAAATCATTTCCTCAACAAGTGGTCAACTCAAGGCGACCTATACAATTTCCTTAGCCTTAGCTAAAAAAGGTCGACCTTTTGAGGATGGGGAATTATGGAAAGAAATTTGTATTTCAGTTTTCCATTTTTGGGGATGTTGGGAAAAAAATGGAAAATATTGTGAATGAAATGGCTTTGTCCCGTAACACTATTATGGCGTCGATCAGAAAAAAATTGGGTTATTTATACAATCCGAAACAAATGAGCGGATTACAAATGCTAAATTCGTTTCGGTTTGTTTCGACGAAAGTCTGGACAATAATGACACCAGCCAAATGATCATTTGTATTCGCACAATAGACGATAATTTTAATTCTTTTGAAGAAATATTAAAACTTGAATCCTTCTATGGAAACGTTAATGGTGAGACGATTTATTCATCTTTTGAGCGGAATGTTTTGTCCTTAATAAACAGAAATAAGTTGTCTGCTGTCTGTACGGACGGGTGCAGCCGTTTTAATTGGGCGAAAGCAGGGCTTTGTAGGGCGCTTATTAAAAGCAGGAATAAATATTCCAACATTTCACTGCATCATACATCAACAAGCCCTATTCGCTAAATCTCTTGGCTTTGCTGATACAATGAAAACAGCCATTAAAATAATAAATCGTTTAAGAGGTGGTCATAATGCTCTTATGCATAGGAAGTTGGTGGCATTTTTGGAGGAAGTAAATGCGGAGTATGCAGACGTCCTTTTGTTCACGGAAGTGAGATGGCTAAGTCGAGGGAAAAGCTTAGAGCGACTCTTTAGCCTAAGAGTAGAAATTGATGCTTTCTTGCAATCTGAGGCCTCCCCAAAGGACACAGACTTGCTTACAGCCATTAAATGTCCCGACTTCTTATTGGAATTAGCATTCCTTACTGACATAACCCGGCACATTAATAATTTGAATTTAGTTTTACAGGGAAAATATAAAAACATTTCCGAAACATTATATGCAATCACTGAATTTAGCAGAAAATTAGTGATTTTGCAAAATCAAATGGCTTCCCAAAATTTGTTAAATTTTGAAAAAGTTTCGGAAATACATTCCAAATTTCCAAATTTTAATAAATTAAACCTCTTTTCAGAAGAACTTAAAAAACTTATAGAAACTTTTAAACTAAGATTTAAAGATATTTTTGGCATTCAATGGGTTGTTAATATTTATAACAACCCACTGACATGTTCAATGGAAAATGTACCATTAAATTTTCACTGGTCAATATGAGAAACGATTTATCGTTACCATTGGAAACTGGTATTCCATTTTGGAAAAATATTTGTCCCAAAAAAATATGGTGCCAGTAGGGATCTTATATTGAATCTTATTTCAATGTTTTCGACAACATATATATGCGAGGCAACATTTTCGTCGTTGTCTCAAATTAAAAGCAAATATCGAAATAAATTGACTGACAACCATGTAGAAACTTTGCTCAAAATTAAATGTTACAACAAAGAAATTGACATAGATAAATTAATTGAGTTTCATAATTTAAACACTTAAAAACCATTTGAATTAAATTTACGTTCATAAATATTAATTTTTTAATCATTCATTACTTGACTTATAATATTTTTAACTTATTTTTCATAATTTAAACACTTAAACACGATTTGAATTAAATTTACGTTTATATATATTTATTTTTTATTAAATCATAAATTTTTAAATTAAATCATCATTAAATACGATTTGAATTGAATTTACGTATATGTATTATTTTTATTAAATCTTTCATTACTTAATTTTAACACATATAACCTCTGAAAACCATTAATTATAATATTTTTAAACTTATTTTTAAGATAACATACTATGTGAAAAGAACTTACGTACCTGTTTTCTTAAAAAAAAAAAAATAATTAACAATTGCAAACAATTGAATTCATATATTTAATTTTTTTAATAGATCATTCATTACATAATTTTAACACACCAACCCAAACATATTTAAACAAACTTAATATTTAAACATAATAAGTTAACATTTAACATATATAAGCAAAAATAGTAAAACAATCCAACAACGCAAACAAAAGAAAACAAATGCATTTTCTCCATGTGTATATTACAAATTTACATGTCTTATATACTATTCTTACAATCTAACTTATTGTCTAGTATTGAGTGATTTTAGGAATCACTCAATTTATTTTTATTCTTAATTACTTTTATTCATTGTTTTCTTATCGTCAACATACGGTCATCAGATATTTGAGTGCAAGTGAAAGAATGCAGTCATAGTGTCGCTAGACTGTTACTTGATGCCACTTGTATGGCATTCACTCTACAGTATTTGAGACGGTATGTTGGGAAATCAATATTAGTGGTTGGTAAGGTGTCGAAAAGGTCTGTTTAATTTCAAGTAGTGAACATATATTACGTAAAAGTTCGTTTGCAAATTCTGTACCGTTGTCTGATTCAGTACTTTGCATTTACCAAATTTTAGAATTAGGTGTTCAACTATTGTTTTTTGCGGTTGTTAGTGCATCTTTCGTCGCCATGGGGTGTGCAATACCGAATTTTGTTAGTTCGCATTGTATGGTCAAAATATATCTGTATTCATTCGAAATTCGAAGAGGTCCTACTGTGTCAATTGATACTATTTCAAAACTGTTACTTGGAGTGTTTGTCAATGTAAGTGGTTCCTTAATGTGTTTAGTTTGCTTGTTCTTGTTGCATTTGTCACAATATTTTACAAATTGCTTTACCATCTTATTCATGTTTTTCCAGATGTAGCGTTGTTTTAGTTTTATAATTGTCTTTCTTATTCCTAAGTGCCCTGCATGTGTGGCATTGTGGAATTCGTCGATTAGTTTGTATTTTAGAATTTCTTCTGTGATTCTTTTGGGCTTATTATATATTAATATTTTTTAGTTGAGGATCCTTGTTATTTATTTTTATCTTTGCATATGCTTCTATCAATTCCTTTTTACTGTAATTTTCAAATATTTTATCTTCACTTGCAAGTGCTAATTCTTTTATATTCTCTTTATTCATTTTTGATATCAGTTCTTCAGTATCGAATCTAGTTTCGCTGAATTTTCACCGTATCTTGCTAGCTTTGTATTATTTATAATTTGGGTACGTAATTTCTTCTTAGTCAAAACTGGTTTTGATGAATTATCGTTACGACCTATGTGCACAATATTATTTTCAATAAATATATCTTTTTCATTTATTTCTTCAATTGTATTAAACTGCAAGTTTCTTCATATTTTTTATGTCATTAACGGATATGCATTCCCATATTTGAAGTTGATCAGACTTCTGAGAATCACATTTTTCCATGTCGTTCTTTCCTATATGTCTTTTATTCTTGTTTTCCTCATTTTCTTTATTTTTTATTATGTTTTCCTCATTGCGCCTTTTTATTGTTCATTGCCCTTGTTATAACTAATGTTCTTTTTCTTTATCGACGTTTTCTAACGGTATCATCTGTTTAGTATGTCTGAATTTATTTCAATTCTGGACAATGCGTCCGCATTGGTATTTATTTTCCCTTTTTTATATATTATTGTAAAGTCGTAGTCGCTTAAATCTAGTCTGATTCTTGCCATTTTTGATGATGGATTTTTGTGTGAGAACAGAGAGATTAATGGTCTGTGGTCTGTTACTACTATGAATTTACGTCCGTACAAGTATGGTCTAAAAAAATTAATACTCCAATGGATTGCTAAAAGTTCTTTTCGATTATTGGTTTATTTATGTCATGTTTTTGTAAAGATTTACTTGCGTATGAAATAGGTAAATCTTGACCTATATCACCTTGTGATAATACAGCACCTAACGCGTAGTTTGAAGGCGTCAGTGTTAAAATGAATGGTTTTTCAAAATCAGGGTACTGTAAAATTGGAGGATTCATTAACTTGTTTTTTAGGCTCTTCAAAAGCGTGTTGGCATTGTTCAGATCCATATGAATTTTGTTGATTTCTTTAGTAATGTATTTAGGTCTTTGGCTATATCTGCGAAATTGGGTATAAATTTTCTGTAATAGTTGCAGAATGCAACGAATCGTCTTACCTCGTCAGCGTTAGTTGGTATTGGATAATTTTTTATTATTTCATATTTAGATGGGTCTGTTTTTACACCATCTTTTGTAATCAAGTGTCCTAAGTAAACTACTTCTGGTCTAAGAAAACAACATTTCTTTGGATTAAGTTTTAAATTATATTTTTGTAGTCTGTCTAATACCTTTATTAAATTTTGGTTGTGGTGATTTAAACTACATCCATAAACAATTATGTCGTCTACATAAAGAAATGCTTCTGATTCTAGTCCTGAGAGTGCTATTGTGAGCATTCTTTGAAAGCTGTTTGAAGAAATTTTTAGTCCGAAAGGGAGTCTTTTGAATGGTAATGACCTTGTGAGGTCGAAAAGGCTGTAAGCGGTCTAGAGTTTTTGTTAAGCTCGATTTGATGGAATGAGCTAGTCATGTCAAGTGTAGAAACCATTTGCTCTACCAAGTTTGTCTAGAATATCCTCTAATCTAGTTAGGGGAAATTTGTCATTGACAATTTTATCGTTAAGTTTCCTAAAGTCTACTACAAGTCTCCATTTCTTTTTATCTTCCACATTTTTCTTTGTACTAAAAGGAGTGGAGCATTGTATGGACTAACGGATGGTTCTATTATGTCGTCATCCAGCATATGCTGTACTTGTTCGTTATTATGTTTGTATGTGAGTGCGGTAGTCTGTAGTTTTTTATATACACTGGTGTATTGTCTAAGGTAGTGATTGTTTGGTCATAAAATTGTTTACTGTTAATTTTTTCATTTCAAGGTGAAAAATATTTGATATTTACGAAAAATGTTATTAATTCTGTTTTGCATAGTCGTCATTATTATTTAATTGTAGTTCATTCAGTATTTGTTCAAAACGTTTGGGGTTATTGTCTTTATTGTAACCTAATATGTCATAGTTTTTAAGTGAGTCAGTTTGGAGTTTAATGCCTTTTAAGTTTATTTCTTTGTTTGTTGTGTTTAAAATTTTTATGTGGGTCATGCCGTTACTAGGTGCTATTGAATTACTTAAAAATACTCCTGGTTTAATTTCATTATTAAAATTATGCTATCTTCGCTAAGGTTTAGTTTTAATGCTTGTATTATTCTGTTCTTGGTGGTATTTTTATTTGTAATGACGTAAGAGCTTTGTTTGCAACGGAATAGTTATGGTAGTATTGTTTATGAATAATGATATTGTGAAAGTTTCATAGTCTATCTTACAAAGAAATTTTTTAAAAAGTCCCTTCCTATTATTCCGTCTGTTTCTATTGGAAAGTTGTCATCTACAAGATGAAATTTGTGTTTGCATTTCTGGTCTGTGAATGAAAGTTCCAGTCCATTGTCCCTAGTGAGTGTATTTCTTCAGTAGTAATACCTGATAATTTACATATATTCTCTTTATTAATTGGTTCATCTTCAAGGTTTGTTCGAATACGACATAGTGATATGTCGGAACTGTGTCGACAAGAAATGTTAATTGTTCATTTTTGTATTTAGCGATTATGAAATTTGTAATATTATTGCAAACTTTATATACTTTTAATTTGGCTGTCCGGAATATCTATATATTCCGAGCCTACCTCGTTTCCCTCATTATTTATTGTACGTATGTATCTTCTATTTGTGTTGTTTCTATTGGGAAAATTATTAGATCTGTCACTGTTAAATTGTTATTGTTTGAAAATTTACTGGGCCTTTTATTGGTAATATGACTATTTCTATTTTGAAAGTTATTGGATCTGCTATTGTTAAAGTTACTGTTATTCTTATTTGAAAAACTATTGGATCTGTTATTGTTATGTTGTCTGTTAGGTTTTCGGTTTGAATGTACATTACGGAATTGTTGTTTATCTTATGTTCGTTTTCTATTTCTAGCGCAAGTTCTACTGCGTCTTGCAAAGTCTTAGGGCGAGCTGCAAATATGGCTGTGTTTTTAAATTGTCGTTGATACCTCTTTGAAAGAATCTAACGCTAATTTAGCATTTTAATCTTATGATAACATTTTCTCTGGTTCTGATGCGTCTAAGTTTAATTCCTCAATTCCTAATCTATTTAGATATCTATAATGGTAATGATTCCTGTCCTTATATGCACTACTGATTGTTTGCCTTGGTATATGTTGTTTAACTTTGACTGTAATTCTGGGATAGTTTTTTGTATTTTTGTATCTTTGTTTTAAGAGTGTTTTTAAGGTATTGAAATTGTCTGGTTTTGAGTAACTACCTATTGCTGTCCTTACACCTGAGGTCAATTTGGCGTGGTAGACATATTGCAAGAAATCTGTTTTTGCTGCGTCAGTCAGAGTCTTTTCGATGAGTTCTGCTGTTATTAGGAAACTTTCTAGTTCTTCATTAATTTCCAGCAAAAAATTGGGAGTGCCTTAGAAGTTAATTCTAAACTAAATGCTGCCATTTTGGTGTCTAAAACTTTTAGTATTTGGTATTAAATATTCTTTGATTTTTCTATAAATTGTATTAAATTCTAACTTTAATGCTACTTATCTCTTTTTCTTCTCTTCCTTCATTTTGAGCTGTCAGAAATTCTTTTCTTATATTGTCTATAGATTCTAACTTTACTTGTACAGTTTTTTCTGAGTATGTCCTTCCTGGACTTTTCTTTAAATTTGCTAGTATATCTTTTAATTCTGTTAGATATTCTTCCATTTATACTTCTGTTATTATAATTTTTGGTTTGTTTAAATATATATTTTTTAAAAATTTATATACTAGGTATAAGATCAAAGTAATCAGTAATAAGGATATTATTTTTTTTTTTTTGAAAGCATTTAAAATATATATTTTTTATAAAATTGTTAATTTTAAAAGATTTTTTATATATTTTTCTTAACAAAAATATGTAGAGTAGAAATTAATATGATGAAAATAATATTCATATTTAAAATTGTTGTAATTGATTTCTTAATTTATTTATTAAAGCACTTTAAAGGCAAAAATTTTTTTTAGCAAGATTTAAGTAGTATTTTGTTTTAGTTTTCAACATATTTAGTTTATTATTAAAATTTTGGATTTATCCCTTTGAGAACCAAGCTGCATGCAAAAAGTTCTTAATTTTTTTATGTTTAAGGTAAAATAATTTAAAAATTAATTCACTTTCTTTATAGTCTAATAAAAGTTGTTTACTGAAACATTCCGAATTTATTTGGTGTTTTGTGATCCACATATTTTCTTCCATTTTAATTGCAAATGATCTTGGATTAAAGTAATTGTTGTTGTTTTTTTATTATTTAATCAAATAAAGAGGCCAAAATATCTTCGTTGTTAATGTTATTGCTAGAACCGGTTGAGGATGGAGTATTTAATTCGGGCTGAGGATAAGATAAAATGTCCCAAAGGATCAACATCCGAAAGGAGATTCAAATCATTGGTGGCATCTGTGTTATTCATATTAGAAGGATCAAACTTTTTAATTCAGCATTTAAATCACCCTCATTGAGATTCACCAAATGTATGGTTTGGCAGGATCGCCATGTAATGTAAAGTAACGTGTATTATTAAGGTTCCCTATAGCCCAATTCTATATTTTAATAGCTGTGTGGGGGTCAGCTTATAAATAGGCGTTCAAAAGAACTGCCAAAATATTTGAGTCTTCAAAAAGTAAAAACACAGTGACTTGTGTGGTTTGGAACTCTAAAATTGAAGTCTATTTTATTTACAAATTTACATGTCTTATATCTATTCTTACAATCTAACTTATTGTCTAGTATTGAGTGATTTTAGGAATCACTCAATTTATTTTTATTCTTAATTACTTTTATTCATTGTTTTCTTATCGTCAACATACGGTCATCAGATATTTGAGTGCAAGTGAAAGAATGCAGTCATAGTGTCGCTAGACTGTTACTTGATGCCACTTGTATGGCATTCACTCTACAGTATTTGAGACGGTATGTTGGGAAATCAATATTAGTGGTTGGTATGCAGGGTTCGCTTAAGGAGTACACTACACCCAATACACTCTTCACTTTTGTTAAACACAACTAACCTTCTCATTTCTCTTTTTGGCCTCCACTGATCTAAACTATTCACATACTTAAAATATGAATCTGTACTGGATAATTTTGGTGCTTTAGCTTGTATTTCATCTTCCTCTTGAAACGAGTTTGTGTTTACTCTCTTCGAAGTTCTCTTATCTTTTGACATTGTCTTTATTGTTCTTGTTTTTGTTTTTTTTTTTTTATATGAAGTTGTTTATTAGTTTTGACGATTGTGTGTAATGTTTTTTTATTATATGAAACTAAATGTTTTTAATATGAAAATAAATGAAATTTTAAGATTTATTTTGTGATTTTTTTTTTTGTTTAAACTTAAAGGTTTGTTTGTAAATATTTTTTTTTTTTTTTTGTTTAGTGGAAAAAAACACTTAAAACACTATATTTCAATTACAAAACAATGTTTAAACCGGAGACAAAAATTTTCGTGACTATCTTCTTTGCTTTGAAAAGAAATTTTTTTATATGGGTATTATTAATAACAACACTTTCAGTTTTAAAGTGTATAGAAGATTTTATAAAGATAGCAACACCACCAGCATGTGTATTTCTATCCGCACGAAATAGCTTATATCCACGTAGATTGTAAACATTCCCAGTAAAAATTTTCCTGTTTTTAGAAGCAGGATAAAACAAATGCACTGAAGTAAGTGCTTACTATTATGTTGTTCGTATAAAAATAAACAAAAAATTTTGTTGAGCTTACAGTTTTTCCTTACAATGATGCAGGTTGTAAGCAGCTTACGTTAATCCCTTACGAGGATGGCAGGTTGTAATGCAGAAAGTTTCATGTCGTAGATTTTAAACGATCTGAACCAGTTTTCCCGAGTGATTTCCAATTGTGCTAGGTGTTTTCGAGTATGTTAAAAAAAAATAATTAGTCACTTCACTGTTCCTGGGGAGCTACCACGTGATGCGGTAAAACAATAAAATTGTTATATTATGTCTAAAATTAATGTCTGTAGAATTTGATGTAAAATAAATTACATATTATTCATATATTGCTTTTAATCATAATAATATAGACATGAAATATGATTTTACTGGAAGCCATGAAATCACAGCTTTTTGTAAGCGCTAAAACCCGCGTTTATTTTGCCCAAAAGTAATGCTTCCAAGTGGGAATTCGACATATAAAAATCATGGCATATGTAAGCAGGTTTGTAAGGGATCTTTTTGGCATACTCCCTTACAAACCTGCTCGCATGTAAGCAGCGTTTTTTACTGGGTTGTCTTGCATATCTTTTAAGCACCAAGTTTCCGAGATACATATTATATCAATATTAGAATTCTTCGAATATAAAACGAAACTCGTTAATTTATTATTAAGACTTTTGCTCGTTCAAATGGCAGATTGTAAGTCCAGACATTCTCTTGATAAAATTCTGATCATACTAAATAAATTTTCTCTAGAACCAACGTACAGTGG
>JAEKOY010000227.1:0-31993 GCA_021234595.1 Delia radicum | reverse complement strand
AACAAAATCTAGGGTTGGCTTCGCCACTGTTATAAGTAATTTTTTTTTCTCCTTCTAATTATTTCTATAAAATAGCGATCATTTGGATATAGATGGATTACAATTAAGAACTAAAAGACTTCTTCTGTACTGGCACGTATCCACGAGAAAGCAGGCAACAATGCTAGTGCAATGGATACTCTAAGAGAGGCCAAAGACAATCAATATAGGATACAAAAGCGTATATCTGTAGACCAATCGGGTAGTCTTCTCGAGCAGAATAAAACCTTTCCAAGTAAGTATGCACACAGACTATGTTCTTTTATATTTACCTTTATTAGTGAATATTTGTCTTATGATGTAACTTGTATATCTAATTGTTTTATTATATTACTATGCAGTATTAATGCTGTAAAAAAAATATGAACTAAAGAACAGAATTTGATTTTCAAACGTGAAGGCAGTGTTCTTGCTAACAATTTACAGTCCCTTGCGATATTTTTCTCCAACTGTAAAGTCAGTCATTCCTTTGCCCGAAACACCACAGGTACCAATGCCAACGCGACCCTCAACATTTTCAGGTGATGCAAATATACTTTTACCACCATACCCTGTTTCTTGGAATTTTTTGAAGTAAAATTCAGCCACTTGTTCTTTATGCTCACGCTCCTCTTCCAGCTCTTTAAAACGTTGTTGTAACTTTTTCTGTTTGCGTTTCTTCAGGTATTCCTTTTGATTTGGCCGGTGGCGTTTGTTCGAAGGGAATACTTCATTGCGAGCCGAACGTTCGCGCAGATCTTTAAGCAATGTGGTCGAACGATTTTGGTAGGCTTCGAAAATTACACTTACTTCGCCGTCGTCTGTAATGCCTTCGATTGTAGCATCATAATATTGACCATCTTCAGTCCACTTGGCTTGGCATTTATCACCAATTTTCCAAGTTTTTCCAGGTGAAATGAGCTTTTCTGCTTCTAACAGAGCAGCTTCTATTTCATCGTACGAGGCTGGCGCCTTTGATGTAGATGGCTCTATATATGCAGATTTCTTCTGTTCCTCTAATTGTGTTTAATGAGGTCGCGCGTTAGCTCGATTACTTCTTCCAGATCTTTTTGTAGTTTCAGCAATTCGTCATTTTCTGGATCAGTAAGTAAAGCTGCCTCCACCTGTACGTCCAATTAGAACAAGAAACATTTCATTAAATAATTCTATGTATAAAGGTTGGGTAATATACCTGTTGGAGTTGTAATTTATAACTTTGTAAGTCGTCTGCCATCGTTTTAATACTAAATAAAAACTCCACAAATTATTTACAATCGCTCATAAAAAAAATAACAGTGCTGCTGTTACCAGTGATGCCACTCCACTAATTATTTGTAGTCATGCCAGACTATTTGTATGTGTTGTTTGCTATTTGTGAATGAAAAGATTTTCACTATATATATCGATGTTTAACCCCACGTCTATACTACACGTTGTCTCCACGCAAAAAATAAACTGGTGTAAGAATATCGAAGTCAACTTGTAATTTTTTTTATATAAAGTTCATAGAAGTTATATAGTCAAGTATTAACAACCGCAGTGAAAGTATAAATTACATATGGCATTTATTTTGCAATTTAAAATATTTCGCATTGTTTATTTTTCAATGTTTACTATTGTGTTTCTTACCTAAGCTTTTTTGTAATTTTCTAAAGTATAATTTGAAAGCTGTCAAATTAGTAGTTAGTAAAGATAGCAAATGACTTACTAAATGAAAACTATAAAACTTGAATGTGTAATGTATACAAAGGGGTCCAGACACCAGCATGCATGCGCAATCAAGTGATTGTGCATGCCGATTGACCGTGTGTGGGGTTGTGGTGCGATTGCACATGCCGATTGAGCAAAATCAAAAACAGTTTGATATTTTATGATTGTTCCAGCATGCATGTATCGTGTGTGCTGAAAATAGCTCAGTTATTAAAAGTTTTCATGAAGTAAACAAGACCATGAATGCAAAAGAAAAATTATGTTGGCGAGAATTCGTCGATTTATACAAGTCAATGCCGTGTTTATGGAATATTAAAAGTTCAGAATGTTGCAATCGTGATTTAAAAAGCCAATGTTATATTAAAATGGTTGGGAAATTAAAACAATTTGATCAAGATGCCAACAGAGACAAAGTAGTATCCATGACGACCTTTCTACACAGTTTTTGTAAAGAAACGAAAACTGTACCAGCATGATGGTGGGTGTATGCTCAGAAGCTCAATCACACAATCACTTGATTGTGCATGCATGCTGGTGTCGTGTATTGGCCCCTTAAACCACCATATGTTATAACGACAAGCAAAATATGGGTTGTTTTTTTCATATGTACAAAAGTCTATATTGTTTTCAATAAGAAACTTAAAATTAAAAAATGAATTAAATGCCCTAGAATAATTTGAAATTGGTATGTATTTATGCTGAACTAAAATTGCAATAAATATTAATGAATATATATTTATTGAATTTCTTTTAGCTTTTTCTTGTAACAGTGTGACGCTGGAATGGTTGGTTCTGATACACAATAACGGTTGTTAAATGTGTGGAGATGTAAGTTAGCATTTTATTATATTATTTTTTTTTACACAAAAAAGTACCAATAAATTTATATTATTAAAAATATTAAATAAAGGCTTTTTCATTAATAAAATTTTACATATAAAAAATATAAAATGAACAAAATTAAATTGCTCCTTTTAATAAAGGAGAACAATGGAATTTTATATTAAACGAAATAAATGCAAAGTTTAGAAAGTTTTTAAAGTATAGATGTCCGTAGTTTTTGAAGAAGTTTGTATAACTTGTCTAACAACTTTTGAAGTTGTATTCTATACAATAAACTTAGGTAGCTTGTTCGCTTTTTTTAGTTAATTTTACACTTTTTATTGTTTGCGTATATGCATGAACTTGGATATTTTTCTGTCAGAAAATTTCAAATACAATCGCACACAGAAGCAAGAGTAAAGTTTACAATCAACTTAGGAAAATGATTTATACATAAATGTACCACAAAAAATATAGTTGCTAAGTAATAAGGAGCATTTTAACTAATAAAGTTTATTTGCATATATTATGCGAAAACTAGTAACACAAAAATATAGTTGCTAAGTAATAAGGAAATTTTAACTAATAAAGTTTATTTGCATATATTATGCGAAAACTAGTAACATTTACCAAGTTTCTATTTGTTTCTTCTTATTTTTTTGAATAATATATACACACAAAAATTTATTAGTTGAAATGCTCCTAATTACTTGGCAACGATTCGTTTGTGGTAATAACATTTAACTATACAAAAACTTTGTAATTCTTCGTCTTTTATTTATGACAATTAAGCAGACAATCGTAATAAAATTATACATTCCATTTTATAAGATTCCATAGATAGTTTAATAAATTGTCACATATACACTTACATCAAACAAGTTGCTCTTTTGTTACTTATTTAAAATTATTTTGCTTATAAAATATAAAAAATACATAACATTAATGTGAAATAATACCTTTTTATTAACATCAAGAATTAAAATATGAAATCCAATTTCGCCACTGCAAAGATTGTTAAAATTCGTTGATTAACAAATAACTAAAATAAACTTAGCTTTTCACAGATATTTTGTTCAACTATTTTTTGAAATAACATATTAATTTTAAAATAATGTTTAATTTATTTAATACCTAATTTATTTAATTTAGAGCACACTGTTACATGTATTTTTTTTTGTTCTGAAAAAAAAATATTTTTTACTTCCTTACCTATTTTACCAAGTAATACTTGATTAAAATATGTATACAAAATGTTAGAGTTATTCAATATAAGTTTGTCATTTTGTAAAGATTTTGCATAAATATCTATCTAAATATCGTTTATCAAAAAAAGGGTATAATAATACCAAGTATAGTAAAGGGCCTTTTTTAGCCCGAAAGAACTTGAAATTGTACAAAATACCACAAAAAATTATACTTCAATAAAAAAAAAATGTTATTCAAAAGATCAATACATGGCATTAACATTGAAAATGTGGACGTTCATTGCTGGCCATATGTCACGAATATCACGAACAATATTGGCCTCCAAGGCGTCAATTTTGCTGGTTTATCAGTATAAACCAGTGACATCACGTAGCCCCACAGGAAATAATCGAAAGGCCAATTGATAGGTCCATTTCTCAAAATGAACTTCAATCCAAATTTTGATTTCAATAAGACGATAGTTTCGGTCGCTGTATGGCACGTATCACCATCCTGTTGAAACCACATCTCGACCGGTTCAATGTCATCCATATGTTCAACAAAAATCATTGATTATGGTGCGGTAACGATCTCCATTGACCGTAACGTGAGCTCCGGCTTCATTTTTGAAGAAAAAATGTCCGATGATGCCAACAGCGAGCAAACCGCAGCAAACGGTGACTTTTTCTAGATGTAATGGAGTCTGCGGCAATTTTGTATATTAACAAACCCGTAAGCCTCATCGCTGAACACAATTTTGAGATAAAACACCGGGCGAATCGATGACTTTTCAAAGTATTTTTGGATAATTTGGTAGCGTTGTTCAAGAGTATACTGATCATAAATGTCAAGAAGTGAGCGCAGTATAGCAGTTCGTAAGTTCTATAGGCCTTAAAAAATACCCTTTAGGAGCATTTTTCAACCAAATTAGGAAAATGATTTGTCAACCAAATTAATAAAATGATTTAGAGAAACAAGTGTATACACAGATAAAAATGACTTATCACATAACATAATTTTTATTTTTAATAAAAATTATATCAAACTTGTATAAAAGACAAAGTACAGTCTAGTTTACTCCCCTGTTTTTGTTTATAAACGAAACAAAAATAAAAAGGAGGAAAAAAACAAAAAACGTGTATTGAATATCCACCAGAGGTGGACCTTGCACATAACAAACAAGTTTTCAATTTATTTTTTGATCAATTTTGATAATCTTTTGCTTCGAGCTCATATATATATATTCTCATGTAGTGAGTAAACTAGTTTATATGAATGTTTGGCATGGGGTTGTTGCCTCTTTCAAAACGTGTTCTGATGATGGGAACCTAGAAAATTCCCGAAATAGATCTATCAACACATTCCTGAAAGGGTCAAATAATAAATTGAAAACAAAAAACTCTATAGATTATTTGTTAGGACAATATCCTAATAAAGAAATATAGAGTATGGCCTCGAACTTGAATAATTTTCATTTTCATTGTTATAAATCAATTTAAAGTTATTTTTGAATGGCATAGTTGAAAATTGAATGAATAAACGGACGTCTTTACTCAACGGAAGACAGAAAATTATGAAACGATATAAATATGAATGCGTGTTCTCCACCCTAAACATTAATATAAACATAGATAATTTAATTCCATTATTCTGTTGGCGTTCTCCCACATATATCACAGGTAATATCTAATGTGGACACTGTGTTAACATAGTGTCCACACTAGATATTAACTTTAATATTTTCTGTCAGCAAACTTTAAATTCAATCGCAGAGAGAATTATATTACGTGTGGCCACACATTACTGTTGCTGTTAGTATTATATCTGATATCAAAATAGTGTTGTTATGATAAATTTCTACACAACAATATCATGATATCAGCTATCAAAATACACACACATACATAAAAGATTGTAAATAAAAAAATAAATAAAAGTTAAACGCCTAAAATTAAAAAAATACAAGAAGAAACAGTGTGTTAAAAATTGTTTAACTGTTTCGCGTAGTTAAAAATTTAATGAATAAATGGACGTCGTTACATTAGATATTAACCCAGATAGCGCAGGAATTTTTTTGTGATAACTTCAATTTTTATTTCGAAACTTAAATCTTTATGGGTTTTCTTAACATTTTTGTAAAATAACTTTTTTTTTAACCTTCAGATTTCCCGGAATCGGGTGTCCTTTTAAAAGTACTGTCCAAAGACAGTACACTTTGCGCTGCAATGCAGCATTACGCAAGCTTTCCATTTATTTATTGTTTAACTAAGATGTTACTCTTATTAATTTTTAAACAAAAATAACAATTAACTGGATGTAAATGATTTACTTATTTTCCATTACGCACTATTAGAAAAAATCACTATTCGCAAAGCACTCAATAAGCAATTAAAATACCCCTGCTTTCACCAACTGACGCTTTCGAGCTGCGAAGCAAATAACAAAGCATAAACAATAATATAAAAATATGTACAGAAATGCACGTTCATAACGGCGCTTTTCTCTCATTTGTCAGATGTTCTTTTAAATAAATTGTTCCGAAATTAAGGATCATTTTATATTATATCGCCCTCGAAGAGATTTAAGAGTAAACCGCATTTTCGAAGAATCTGTTCATAGAACAAACTACGCCGAAAAGTTTTGCTCCAATTTTAAACTTTAATGTAAATAAAGATAAGTTTAAGTTGTTTTTATTTAAACATTATAATTAGTTTTAAGTTTTCTTCTAGTTAGTAATCTGTAAGAATTAAATTATGTAGATGAAATGAAATAAATAAATAAAAGGACGGTTGCGCCAAGTGGGTTAAGTTGGATATAATATGTGCGAGAACGCCAATATAATAAGGAATTAAAGTATCTATATTCATAGTAAAGTATCTATATTCATGTTTAGGTTGGAGAACACGTATTCATATTTATATCATGTCTTCTCATAGTTTTTGTTTTGTTTAGTGAGTAAAGACGTCCGCTTATTAATTGAATGTTCAACTATGCGATTAAAAAATAGCTTTAAAATGATTAATAACAGTTAAACAATTTTTAATACACTTTTTCTTGTATTTTTTTAATTTTAAGCGTTCAACTTTTATTTATTTTTTGTTTACAATCTTTTATTATGTTTTGACAGCTCATATCATGATATTGTTATGTAGAGATTTATCATAACAACACTATTTTGATATACACACCAAACATTTTTACTAATAACCTTTTTGGGTTTTGTAAATTTATAGTGAATTTTTATTATACCTGAAACCTGGTTTAAACCGGATTTTGGTGACAATCTGGTTATGAAACATAATTTCAAACCAGATTTTTCCTACATATTTGTGACTTGATTGTCGTTCAAAATTAGGTTGTCGCGATACAACACTTTGTTTCCCCCATTTGGGAAAGAAATTTGCAAAATGTGGTATCACCTTATTTAAAAAAATGTAAACAAATAAAATAAATATTTAATTTGGGGAAACTTAATAAAACGAGTGTTAAACCCAATAAAATGGCATTTTGATTGAAAAGAAAAATTCAATTCAATTTGTGCAAACAACATAGACCATATCTACTAGAAGAACAAAATGAAATGTTATGCTTCTAAGAAGTCATCCCCATTTTTTCTGCTAAATTAACATTGTTTCTTTCATACAACTGCAAATTTTGTCTTCCGCCAGTAAATTAACAACTTTTTAGAACAATTTTCATGTTGAGGTTATTTTATATATTTTGTTTTGTTCACAAAATGTTGTCAGCCCAATGTCCAGTTTGCCTGCCAAAATTTATAATGTAAAACGAGGGTGATTTGTAACTGCATTTATGTATCCACTTATGTGTTTTGAGTAAAACATGTGTTTTGGTGATGAAAATGTATGGGAAAACATTTACAAAATATGTTTTATTTCAAAACACGTCCAAAACACATTAAGTGCAAACGTAACCTTAACTCGATTTTAAACCAGATTCGTGGAAGTGTAAATTCATTATTAGTGATTTCTATAAATTTAATTTTGAAATCTAGTCATTTTTTGAGTATAGCTGGCAACCTTGATTCGCATACATATATTTGCGTTTTCTGGCATCACAATATCATCGATAACTGCAAAACAAAATTTGGGTTACAGAGCTTCAAGCCGACTATAATTTTCGCTGGCGGCGGCGTTACTGATACTGGCGTGATTGATTTTTTGGCGGCTGTATTTAGTCGACTTATAATTCAAAGTTAAAACTGAAAGCGAAAAAAATGTCTCTATAAGTTTTGTATGAAACGTTAAATTTTGCCAGTAGCCGAAAACCTTTTCATTTCAATCAAAATGTGTGGAAAATATTTTCGCTTCTAGCTCAACTTTTATTGTAAACACACTCTTGAGTTACCCATATACTTATATTGCCAGTAGTATTGTCATTTTGCCCTACATTATAATTATGCAATAAGATGTACACTATTTTTTCACTATTGTGAAGGGTTATAAACTATAAATATTTTTAACATTTCTTGGTTGCGCAATAAGAATCAAAACCTTTTTGATTTTTTTCCCCAATATATTGCACAACCTACCAATATGACATACACACTGGTAGTATTTTGCACAATAACAAAAGTTGCACAAGAATATTGCCTAGTATATGGGTACCTTAACTTTAAACGGCGGAGGCGCACCGTCGATTGTGAGCCTGTCGGCGATGGACTCTCTTGTTATTATTGTTCTTGTGATTTTATTAGAGTTGGGATTAATCGTTCATTTTGGTGACTCGGTCAGTATCGTTCAATTCGAGTCAGTGAACTAGTTCGTCAAATCGTTCAATCGTTCTTTTTTCCTTTGACTTGTGGCTGATCTGCGTGTTTGTGAAACTGTGTCGTTCGTTTAGACAATTATTACGCACTATTCATGTTTTACGAGTTTTTTTCATAAATTTTGCTGTACATAGACAAAAGTGTTTTTTAACAAAAAATTATTTATTTTGTGTAAAAAAACCTTTTATTTGTATGACTATAATTGCTTTTCCTAATTTGAAACAATATTCTACTATTTCCATAACAAAAAAAATAATTGCTCTTACCAGCAGTTTTAATTGAATAGAATGCAATTGCTCTGAATAAAAAGAACGATTGCGCGAAATGAACGAGTTGAACGACTAGATCGGAGTATTGGTGAACGGGTCATATCTTTCAATTGGTGAGGTCGTTCAATATGAACTAGTTCGTTCATGAACGACACAACTCTAGATTTTATACTCAACTATTGTCAAAAACTAATTTCTGTGAAATGTCCAATAAGCCTTGTGGTGATTTCGTGATGAAGTTTCCAATAAAGTAAATGGTAGCAACTACCTTAAACTTCAACAGTCGCAAGTAATACGCAACAACATACATGGCATTTCCCAGCTGCTGAACACTGGAATTAACGCAGAAAGTTTGGATACATGCATTAAGTTAATTGAAGCTGGAGTTCACCCTCAAGCTTTTGGCTGAAGTTATTACTCAAATACGTCGAGAAGAAGTAGCATTTCTTAATAATCATGAGAATTAATAAATTTATTTAATTGATATTTTAAATTCGTACTTCATTTTTACACAATGAAAATAATTATGGCTTGCTTTGTAAATACACAGTCAGAAAAAGACTAACGGACCACCGCTGGCAAGGTATTTTAACAGATGCTGAAAGTGCTTTCCCAACCACAAAACGATAACATCATTAGACAAAAGGTCCGGCAGTTCAGAACACATGAAAGCATGAAAGTGGTTTCATCCAAAAGAACCTTCCTTTTGATTCAAAAATGACTCAGAAAAGAAATACATAAAAAAATTCTATATTCTCAAAAATTTAAATCTATTTTGAAGCTTTTTTTTTTGAATTGTTCACTAAATATTTAAATACAATTTAATTTCTGTGTCAATTCTGAGCCATTTTTTGGATTGAATAATATTCTTAAAATGTGTGTGTCTATTATAATTCTTTTTGGAAGGCTCATATTTTTATCCAATAAATAAGTAAATTTTGACAATAAAATTTTGAAATTTCAAAAATTGTTATATTTGATTCATTTTCGACTTATAAATAGGAAGCGTCGAAAAAGTATCCGAATTTAGATGGCTAGGATATATTTTTTATCTATTCACAAAATATTTTGGGACATTTAACTGAAAATTAACATTTCTAAGTTTATACTTTTTTAATACAATTTGAAAATGAAACTTTTTTCCACAAAAAAACCTTATACGGCCAACTTCAAAAATATTCGACACCTTTTGAAATCAACTTTAAATGCCTCTTATTTCTAACGGTTTTATGAAATGAAAGGTTTAGGTTACTATAGGTCCATTCGTTTACACCAAAATTTGCACAAATTTGTACTGGATTTTACTGAAATGCGTTCGCGTACACATAAATTTGCAAAAGCGAGAAGCATCTACTAAGAGAGTAAAGTGACAGTTGTCAGCAAAAAAACCTGCAAATTTTTACTGGAGAAATTTTTGCCAGTAAAAAATCCAGTAGAAAAACAAAAACATATGATAGATTAAGTAAACAAACAAATAATAAGCATACATTTAGTAATAAAAAACATTTAAAAGATTAAAAGCTGAATTAAAAGGGCGGCAAAAACTAAAAATAATTATTTTCAACCTGAAACAAATTAAGTAGTCAGTTACAATTATTATAGTAACAATTTATCAGTTTTCTAATATCCTCTGTTAATTGTTTTTATTTACATTAATATATTAGAGATGTAAAGCTATATGAAATACTTCTTACTGCATATTATTCAGGGTACCGAATATCAAAAAAAAAGAATTCATGTATTTTCGTATGTTATTTAACTAGAAACAAAATTAAAAGTCATGTACAAAACTAAACAGGTCTAAAAGCTTCCCCAAAGTTTATTTAATAAATACAATTGCTACGAATTTATAATTATTAAAAATGCAATGCATCAAGTACCAAAACAATATATACTGGGTAGTCTAAATAACACTTATTTTACCAACACTAAGCTTTTTAGCGCTCATATGTTTGAATTAACCTGCAAGTTTTTGCAATTTTTTCCGTTCGTTTACTTTTTTGTGCAGAGAGTAAAATTTTCATTTTGATCAAAATTTACTCATCTACTGGATTTTACTGGAAAAGTAAACGAATGGACCTTATACTTAAAAGCTATGTCTTCTCCAAAAGAATTGATGGCCATAAAATTCGAAAAATTAAAAAAATAACTTGAATTTACAAAAGTTTGTTTATTCATTTTATTTTTTGCTTATAGTTTTTAACTTTCAGATCCAAAACAATACAAAATGGACTCACTAGACTAAGCAGGTACATTTATTGAAAAAATTATTTCTATATCTCTGCTTTTAAACTTTCGCAGTTTTTCTATACGGTTTTTGCGCCGTTTAATGGAATTAATTTAAATTAATTTAAAAAAGATGTACTTAATTTTATTAAGTTTAGGTATACCAAGTTGATGTCAGCGTACCAATAACTGGATACGGATTCTTTATTTCGTAGCTACTTTTCTCGTAAAGTAAACAGAAAATTTCTTACATTTTACGAAAATAAATTTAATGCAGACTTTTAAATTTTTATGAAACCAACGAAATCATACGTAGCCATTTTTATGTATTATATACGAAAGTTTCATTATTCTAATATTTGTTCGTAAAATATAAGAATTTTATTTTATTTTACGAATACAAAATTTAAATATATTTATTGCACATATACATATCGCTCATTTACTACAAGACTGTCATAAGTCAAAAATTGCGATTTTTGAGTTAATGATACAGATTTATTTGTTATATCATACTTTATATTGTGTAAACATTTCATATTAATATCATGTATACTTTTAGAGAAAGAGGATAATATATATATATTTTTTTTTTAAGTGGGCGCAAAGAGTATATTAGTGTCCGACCGAGTATTCGGCTTCGGAGTTCGGCCAAGTTCGGTGTGCGGCCAAATTTTGGCCGAACTACCGAACTTTTTAGGATTATTTAATAAAAAGCACAAATAAATAACAACTGTGGTTATATTTACTTTTCAGAATTTACAAAAAAACTACATAAAAATACAACGTGAATATGATAGAATACAAAAAAAACAACGATATTTAATCAACTATAGGTCCATTCGTTTACTTTTCCAGTAAAATCCAGTAGATGAGTAAATTTTGGGCAAAATGAAAAATTTTACTCTCAGAACTGGCTCTTGCACAAAAAAGTAAACGAACGGAAAATTGCAAAAAACTTGCAGGTAAATTCAAACATATGAGCGCTAAAAAGCTTAGTGTTGTAAAATATGTGTTATTTAGACTACCCAGTATATATTGTTTTTGGTACTTGATGCATTGCATTTTAATAATCATAAATTCGTAGCAATTGTATTTATTAAATAAACTTTTGTGGAAGCTTTTAGACTTGTTTAGTTTGTACATGACTTTTAATTTTGTTTCTAGTTAAATAACATACGAAAATACATGAATACTTTATTTTTGATATTCGGTACCCTGAATAATATGCTGTAAGAAGTATTCATATATTCATTAGCTTTACATCTCTAATATATTAACCCATTCCTGCCTATTGGGTATTTAAATACCCAAAAAGGAGCCATCTTAAAAAAATTATAGCTAAAGCCAGGTAAGAGTTGCATCAAATTGATTTTTACAGGTAGGTGGAGGAAGGATTAAAATACTTTAGGAAAATGTTGGTGTAAAATTGTGGGTTGGAAATTATCTGTTCAATTGTCTGCAAATTACATATTCTGAAAAATTGAAAGAAAGAATTGAAATTGCCTCTGAAAAATTGGAGAAGCGACACATCGAAAAACTTTATTGTTGGCTAATAGTGTTAGGTATTCTTTAAAGTGCAAAAAATTTGTAGCTGGGTAGGACCACTCACCTGGGCTACTGGTATGATTTCATGACATGACCATTAAAATACGTATTTTACAGTTTTATGAAGTACCCTTGCTAGAACTATCGATTATTTTCAAGTAAAAATGAAGACTTTTACATGAAAGAGCATAACAAAATAATTTAATTAAAAAACCACAGAGGAATATTTTATATCAGTGGTTAATTCATAAGTCCCAAGTATGGGAAATCGAAAAGAAAATTATATCAAATAACTTCCAAAACCTTAAGTAAAGAATGTGTGCAATTTCATCGATATTGGACAATGGAATCGGGGGTCAGGCATTAATAGGTTAATGTAAATAAAACAATTAACACAGATATTACTATAATCATTGTAACTGACTACTTTAATTTGTTTCAGGTTGAAAATAATTATTATTAGTTTTTGCCGCACTTTTAATTCAGCTTTTGTTCTTTTAAATGTTTTTATTACTAAATGTATGCTTACTTTGTTTGTTTACTTAATTTAATCATATGTTTTTGTATTCTACTGGATTTTACTGGCAAAAATTTGTCCAGTAAAAATTTGCAGGTTTTTTGCTGATAAATGTCACTTTACTCTCTTAGTAGATGCTCTCTTTTGCAAATTTATGTGTACGCGAACGCATTTCAGTAAAATCCAGTACAAATTTGTGCAAATTTTGGTGTGTAAACGAATGGGCCTTATATTAGGTCCAAAATTTGCACAAATGTGTACAAATTTGTACTGGATTTTACTGAAATGCGTTCGCGTACACATAAATTTGCAAAAGAGAGCATCTACTAAGAGAGTAAAGTGACAGTTGTCAGCAAAAAACCTGAAAATTTTTACTGGACAAATTTTTGCCAGTAAAATCCAGTAAAATCCAGTAGAAAACAAAAACATATGATTAAATTAAGTAAACAAACAAAAATAAGCATACATTTAGTAATAAAAACATTTAAAAGATCAAAAGCTGAATTAAAAGGGCGCCAAAAACTATAAATAATTATTTTCAACCTGAAACAAATTAAAGTAGTCAGTTACAATTATTATAGTAACAATTTATCAGTTTTCTAATATCTCTGTTAATTGTTTTTATTTACATTAATATATTAGAGATGTAAAGCTAAAGAATATATGAATACTTCTTACTGCACATTATTCGGGGTACCGAATATCAAAAATCAAGTATTCATATATTTTCGTATGTTATTTAACTAGAAACAAAATTAAAAGTCATGTACAAATTAAACAAGTCTAAAAGCTTCCACAAAAGTTTATTTAATAAATACAATTGCTACGAATTTATGATTATTAAAATGCAATGCATCAAGTACCAAAAACAATATATACTGGGTAGTCTAAATAACACATATTTTACAACACTAAGCTTTTTAGCGCTCATATGTTTGAATTAACCTGCAAGTTTTTGCAATTTTCCGTTCGTTTACTTTTTTGTGCAAGAGCCAGTTCTGAGAGTAAAATTTTCATTTTGCCCAAAATTTACTCATCTACTGGATTTTACTGGAAAAGTAAACGAATGGACCTATTATCAATGTATGTGTGTGTGAAAAAATTTCAAATGCCAAAAGAGTTTAAAAAAAAATTTCCAGAAATATACCTACAAGACTTATAAGCAAATAATTAAATTTAATGCGATATAATTTAAATCAATGTATACTTTTATATTTGCAATTAATTTCGAGTGGTAAGTATCTTAAAAAGACATGATGCAGAACCAGACTTAAAAGTAGCAGAACCAAATTTACATTTTATTGAAAAAGAAATTAAAATGTTTATTTCGAAGCCTTTAAGTCCCAGAAATATAAATTTATTTGAGTATTGGAATTCAAGTCCATTTAGAAATTTAAAAGCTGAAGCAATAAAATATTTATTAGTCCCACCAACTAGTAGCTAGCGAACAGCTTTTTAGCGCTGCCGAACAGCTGTATTCTGATAGACGAAGCAATTTACATGGTGTGAATGCGAAAAAATGCTTTTCTGTCATTACAATATCAAACTTTTAAATATTAAAGTTGAAGTTTTTTTTCTATATCAACTTAATATCGATCAACTATTTTTCTTTGACTATAAAATATAGTACAAATATTTATTCTTTTTTTTACTTAAAATAGTACAACTATTTTCCAAATATGATTTTTTTATAAAAAATATACCTATGAATTTTTATTTTGTTTATGTTTTAACACTTTTTGTTTTAAATTTATTGATCTAAAAAACAATTTATATTTTTTATTAAAAACAAAATGTTCGGCTTCGGCCGAACATTGATACTATGGCCGAAGTTCGGCTTCGAACGAAAAAAAATGAGTTCGGTCGGACATACACTCTAATATACTTCATAGAGAAACTGTGCTACTCACGGGTCTCTCACTAAGAGAAAAATACATTAAAACCCCGTATTTATAAAAAAGTGACCAAATAAATAGAGAAGCGTCGAGAGAAGCAGATACGGATTGAAAACTTTAAACACGTTTTCTGCAAAATCGTGTTTTTTGAGTTATGTCAGTGTTGCAGTAAATGAGCGATATGTGAAACATTTTGAAATTTACAAAAACTTTCGGTTACTTAAACGTTGATGATCGAATTGTTTTAAAAAACATTGGTTATCGATGATATCTTGCGTCATTCCCAACTGCGGATTTGGCAAACGATTTTGTTATGGACAAATGTTTGGAAACCCTGGGTATGGGTAGATTTCATTATCAGGAATGTGCCTGTATCATTTACGGACAAGGATATTACCACCCAAATTAAGGACCAAAACTCAATAGAGGTGGTATCTGTTTATCGCTTTCAGAGAAAAGATGAGTCAGTGAATTTTATACCCTCATTTTTTATAAAAGTTGGCTTTAACACGACGTCGCTGACAAAGACGGTCAGAATGTTTAGCACAATCGTTGGGTTGGATATTTATGACCCTTTGGTAACAAATTTTTTATGGAGAAAACTAAGTTTTTAAACTTTAGGTAGTTTCTCCAGTGAAATGCCCAAAATACGACAAGAGTACCGGAGTATCAAATCTTGATAGAGCATCAAATCTTGATAGACCAAAAATGTACCGTGTGATGTTATTAAAGGTAGTGTTTAGCTTTCTTGTATCATTTGTATTACATTCAGCGAAAACTTCAGACGAGTACAGTAGGGTTAGTATTTTGCCAAAAGCATTCTTACTCTGCGATGTATTAAATATTGAGCGACCCCAAGCCTCTTAAACCTACCGTATATTCTACAACAAGTTTGATTTACGTTTGTAGACCAAGTGAGTATTTGGTTGAATACCACACCTAGATTTTTGAGAGTATTTACTATATCGATTTTCGATCCATCAAGGAGTATGTTTATTTCGTGATCAACTTTAACCGACTTTTTACATATGATTATACACTTTGACTTCTTTGGAAAAAATTTTTTATTTAGATCATAGTTAAGTCTATTTATTGTTGAACTAATTGAGGGCTTGGAGCTGCTCAAGCACAATTGGAAATTTGTTAAATAAGTATTAGTAACATATGCCATGAATGAAAACTATTACTCAATTTTGGATGATCAGGAATATGATATTAACTTTTCACATTTGGAAAGCAAAAAAAAAAACCTGACATGCACGATCATAATCATGAAATTAAAAGTCGTATCGCCAAAATTAGTTATGATAAGTGGCAGCTTTAAGGCCACAAAGTCAAAAACCATAAGAATTTTTGCTGAACAAATTCTCGTCTTATTTAGAAATGACAAGTCCCCAGGTAATACATGAGCTGACTACTCCGGAGATTCGAATGATTATTTATATAAAAAATAAACAATGCCAGTGTAAAAATAATTAAATTAAAAATGAATCCATTTTATTAAAATAGATTTAATACAATTTGGTATTATACATTGTTAGATATTGCCTAAGGTTCTACATATCAATACATATAGCCGGGGAGTTACAATTGCAGATTTTTAAAATCTGTAATTTATACCAAAAAAATTCCCTTAAGAAGATGAGATAATCTGCTATAATTCAACGATAAATGAGAGTCGATAAAGGAAGTTGAAAAAAATAAAATGTTAATAAAATCGTGTGTACAAACAAAAAACTGAAGTTTAAACAAAAAAAAACTAATTATTTTTCAATAAATTAATTATTAAAGTTGTTTTTTGTACCGATTATTTAAGAATAACAAGAAACCCCTGTTTTTTTATAATTTTTCATTTTCCTTCACATTTGCATTCATGAATTAAATTCACGGCACCGAGTGCATACAAATGTCATGAGCATTAATTTGCAGAAGTTTTCATTGATATTGAATTCTCTTTAGCCTGTGTGCTCGTTGCATATAGTCATATCTGAATATGTTCACAAATATTTAAATGCTTAAAAGTATGATTCAGATATGACCAAAACACCGAATAAATTGTATTAAACTACATTCACACTTAACCCCAAAATACGTATTTTCCTTGTTTTCTAGTTTTCGCCTGTCTAATACCATACAGAAAGAAAACATTTGTGGATAAATGTATTTCAATTCAAGTAGTGATTCAAAACTCTCAACAGCATTTTAAATTTTTACAGAGCACCACAAAAACCCCGCGAAAAGTTAAAAAACATTTTATTATTAAAGTTTGTTGATAAAAAACATTTTATTATAATAATATATGTGCCTATGGGTGGTGTACTCGATCTAGCCCAGGGCTCAAAACCTTCTTCTTTTATAACTAACTATATCACTAATCTATACACTCATAGAAATTGACCTTACAAAATAGCACAAAAGGCTACTAAAAATTTGTTAAAAATTACTTCGCAGAAAAACTGCTAATATTAGCAAACACTTTTTATTGCAAAATAATTGATCAAATAAAAACATGTTAAATAATTCTGTTAACTTTACAAAATTTTAGTTATATTCGAGTTGAATTTAAAATTAATTGAAAAATATCAATTTACTCTGTTAAAATTAGCAACAACTTTTACTAATTATTTGTAGATTAAAAAGAGAAAACAAAACTGGAATATCAACCTCTATTACATTACCTTAAATTTAGTAACAGTATATTTTGCTAAAATCAACATAATTTTTTGCTAAAAAATTGCAGATGCTGATTTCAGAAGACATATTTTTTATTCGCATTAAAAATAATCTCAAAAAAAAAAACATCAAAAGTTTTACATTTCGATGATAATACATATTCTCAACCTGCGACGGTTACTTAAATGTTAGAACGTTGGTTAGTTTTGAAAAAAATAGCGGGAATAAAAGGCTTTTTTACTACAAAAGTTTGATTTGGTGATTCGTGTCGCACACTCTTAACCTTATATTTTGCAAATATCATATTTTTTTTAATTTTCAATTAAAGTTTTAATCATAGCTGTTAAGTAGTGATTACTAATCGTAATAATTAGTAATTAGATTTTTTTTGAAAGGTAAAGTAATGATTATATTACGATTATTTTCAGATTCGCACGATTACTAATTGATTACGATTACAGATAATCCAAAAATAATCAAGATTAATAAAAATAACGAGAAAATAATCAAAAGTAATAAAAAGTAATCAAAAAATAATTCGACTACTTTCAAAGATTACTTTTGATTGTTTTTAATTATTCTTTTTTATTTTGTGAAATTATGGCAATACTGTCACAAATACATTTTTCTACATAAAATTCTACCAGTATTTAATGTTAGTTGTTTTTTTAATTTTTTGTTATAATTATTGTTGTTCATCGATTTGATAATTGATAACCTGTTTGCATTCTTCATAATTCTGCATTCTTCTTAATTTCTTTTATATGCATTTGAAAGCAATTGCTTGCGGTATTTATTGTTTTTATTAATAACATTTTGCTTTATTTGTTATACCCTCCATTCAGTGTTTGCCAAGTGTAGGGATTTTTCCCTTTTCGTAGGGATTTTTTCCAACAAAATCATCTGTAGGGAAAAAAGGACAGATTTGGTTTTTTCAGTCAAATTGTAGGGATTTTTTTATTAAAAATTTTATTCTTTTTATAATTTATAATAACAAAAACTTTGGGTTCTGATGAGATCTTTAGCCAGATCGAAATACTAGTATCAACCTAGCTAATATGTTTGATTTGCTTTATTTTTGTAAATATACGGAGGTTGAAAGCTCGTTATAAATTAAAAAAAAAAAAAATATAGCCATTTATTTTTTTAGTGTAACAGAATAAAACCAAACAAATCTGGTGGCACTGCAAAAATGAGAAATAAGTTTAAACATTTGGCACCATTGTTTGCATGTGCTCTTGGCTTTTGCATAAATGGTTTTGACATTTACGTTTCGCACTGTTGACAACACGTTCGAAATAGAGAAACCAAATTTTGTAATGAAAACTTTTACGTTTTCATTCGACTTGTATTTCAAGTCATCGTTCGCATAGAAATTTAGTTAGAGAAACCCATATCATTCTTTCGAATCGAGAAACAGGCCATATGTGTTTATACGAGTATTTTTTAAAAATGGCATTTTTTATATGTTTACCGTTTATTTTAAGTTTTTATGTTATTTTTTACTTTCTGTTATTTTGTTTATGAAAATCTATTGTACCTGAATGAATTACTGTACAAATTTTTAATAAAAGTAAATATAATTTATTGCTCAAAAACAAAATTTTTGCATTTATTATAAAAAAATGTGTAGGGAAAAATGAAGGGAATATTTTTTTCTGTCTGTAGGGAAAAAGGGATTTTTTTTAATTAACGTAGGGGTTTAAAAACAAATCTCCTGGCAACACTGCCTCCATTATTAAAAATCGTCAAAATTTAAAAAAAATCGTCAAAATTAAAAAAAATCGTCAAAATTAAAAAAATTCGCCGTTTGAAAAAATTGCCAACATTATTAAAAAATCGTTAAAATTATTAAAAATGTTGATGAAGACCGTAGTGGGTCAGAAAATGCATTCCATTCATGCTAGTGTCTAATAACTTTTTTCTGTGTTTTTTTCTAATAGTCAAAGTAAATTATCTTATAAAATTATAATTTTTCTGTTAATTTAGAGAAAAATTTGTCATGATCTAAAACCGAACAAATAAAATCTCACACATAAATTTATAGATCAACGATAAAATTCACTATTAAACCACTCACCAGGTACAGTGCAAAAATCGTTTAATGTATATGCTCGTCATATGTATTAATAAAAAATCTTTAATGTTTGTAGATATGCTTTGCTAATGTAGAAGGATAGTATATGATGACATTAGGGAAAAGAACTGCCATTTAAAGTTTTAACTGAAAGTTAAACTGGCAACTATGATAATGACTAGAGAAAAAACAACACACTATAAATAGAAATCGTTCGTGGTAAATTTCATTCTAACTCAACACACAGAGTAATGTGGGATTAACGTTACCCCAATTTCTTCAACGTGTGAGTTAAATAGATGATATTTACGATTAACACTAAATGGCACGAAGAATGTTGATGAAGACCGTAGTGGGTCAGAAAATGCATTCCATTCATGCTAGTGTCTAATAACTTTTTCTGTGTTTTTTTTTTTTCTAATAGTCAAAGTAAATTATCATATAAAAATTATAATTTATCTGTTAATTTAGAGAAAAATTTGTCATGATCTAAAACCGAACAAATAAATCTCACACTTAAATTTATAGATCAACGATAAAATTCACTATTAAACCACTCACCAGGTACAGTGCAAAAATCGTTTAATGTATATTTTGCTCGTTATATGTATTAATAAAAAATCTTTAATGTTTGTTGATATGCTTTGCTAATGTAGAAGGATAGTATATGATGACATTAGAGAAAAGAACTGCCATTTAAAGTTTTAACTGAAAGTTAAACTGGCAACTATGATAATGACTAGAGAAAAACAAACACACTATAAATAGAAATCGTTCGTGGTAAATTTCATTCTAACTCAACACACAGAGTAATGTGGGATTTAACGTTACCCAATTTCTTCAACGTGTGAGTTAAATAGATGATATTTACGATTAACACTAAATGGCACGAAGAATGTTGATGAAGACCGTAGTGGGTCAGAAAATGCATTCCATTCATGCTAGTGTCTAATAACTTTTTCTGTGTTTTTTTTTCTAATAGTCAAAGTAAATTATCATATAAAAATTATAAATTTTTCTGTTAATTTAGAGAAAAATTGTCAAGATCTAAAACCGAACAAATAAAATCTCACACATAAATTTATAGATCAACGATAAAATTCACTATTAAATCGTGAAAATTTAAAAAAATCGTCAAAAAATTGAAAAAAAATCGTTAAAATTGAAAATCGTCTAGTACATTCCAACTCAAATAATAAAAATGTAACGAAAATGATTTTTTTTAATGCCAAAGAATATGTTTGTACTTGTGAAAATAAGTTTAATGTTAATTTTTTTAGACATTCGATAAATGCTACAACTTATGGAAGAAGTGCAAGTGGCCAAAGTATTCGGAAATAATTAAAGAACACCTGCACAGAAAAAATTATTGCCAATAAAATTTCAATTAAACTTTTGTTTGATTTCAAACTCACTTTCAATTAAAAGTTTAATCATATCTATTAAATGTTTAATTGAAAATGAATTTTGTGCACACAAAATTGCCTGTTTTTGTAGCCACTAATGACAACACATTAGAAACAAAAACCGCTTAATATGTTTTGAGTAAAATTATATTATTTTTTACTGTTTAAAGTTAAAATTGTGTTATATGTTAAAAAGTGTAAAATTATGCACTAACTATCTAACTATTATAAAAAATAAAAGAATTTGAATTAATAAGTAGTAAAAAAAAAAATCAATACTACGTTTTAAGAAAAAGCGTTATAACCTTTTTTTTTAAGTGAGAGTGCTACACTTGTGCAGAGTTTGTCAAAAAAACAAGATCAAGTGTTTAGTTTTGCTTGGTATTGAAGGTGAGAAGTCGTGACGCGAGTGAAAAAAAATTTTATAAAAAATATAAAAGGAAGCGTCATAAATTTAAAAGACTTTTTCCATAATTTTTTTAACAAATTATAGTGAACAATTTTGTATTTTATTTAAAATTGTTCGTGTTAAGAATTTGATTGTGAATTGTTAGTAAACAATGAGTAAACAGTTTTTTAATTTCGCTTTTATTTTTAGAACTTTTTTATTTAAAGAAAAAAAAGTTTGTTATAATTATTATTTAAAAAAATAAAAATTATGTTTTTTCGACCTATAATTCCGTTATGAAAATGAATTTATTCAAGTTCAAGGCCATACTCTATATTTCTTTATTAGGATATTGTCCTAACAAATAATCTATAGAGTTTTTTGTTTTCAATTTATTAATTGAAAACAAAAAACTCTATAGATTATTTGTTAGGACAATATCCTAATAAAGAAATATAGAGTATGGCCTTGAACTTGAATAAATTCATTTTCATAACGGAATTATAGGTCGAAAAAACATAATTTTTATTTTTTTAAATAATAATTATAACAAACTTTTGAAAAGACAAAGTAAAGTCTTAGTTTATATCCCCTCGCAATCATTGTATTTTATTTTAAAATAAAAGTAACAAAGGTGGAATATAAACGAAAAATGTATATATTATCTCTGTCAAAGACAGAGTGTATACAAATCAAATGTTTTCAATTTTTTAATTGTTAGTGGAAATTTTATTTTCATTCTCAACTTAATTCTCATTTGTTTTAACAAATGAGATATATAAGTGTTTGAGTTTGTGAATGAGGTAGCCACTGCTTTCTAAACTTGTTCTGATGATGGGGACCTAGAAATCCCGAAATGGAACCATCAACAGATTCTTGAAGGTAGTCAATTAATAAATTGAAAACAAAAAACTCTATAGATTATTTGTTAGGACAATATCCTAATAAAGAAATATAGAGTATGGCCTTGAACTTGAATAAAGAAAAAAAATCTAAAATTTTTAGCAAACAAACGACAAAGGAATAAAATAAATAAAAAAAATATATTTTTAATCATTTTTTTAAGGAGTTGATGACTCCTAAGTATATTTTCCATAGTCGCAATATTGTTTTTTTTTCTTCATGGTTTCTAGGTTAGGAAAAAATCAAGTGTTTTTATTATTTTTTTCCTAGTTCGAGAAAAAAGAAATAATATTTTTATAAAATCTATAATAAAAGAAAAGTTCTAAAAAACGAAGCATACAAATTTATTAAAGAAAATCTTTTAAATGGAGACGATGATTCTTTTCCATGATTTTAAAGGGTGCAAATCTTTTTTGATAAACTCATTGAAAAGAAGCATCTTCTTAGTGTGGTTATAGATCTTGTTAAGTTGATAACATTTACAAATTTAAATACACCCTTAAAATCTGATGTTATTGTCGAAAAACTGTTTTTTTTAAGACTTTTCGAACTAAAAACACAATAATTTCAAAAAAACAATAACTTCAGATTTTGAGATTTTTCAATAGGTAATTTCATAATTTTTGTTTTGTTTTTTTTTTCTAATAGAAAACTAAAAGTAGGTGCAACAAAAAAGGATTTTATAATGACAATCAAGTGTTTTTTTGTGCGAAAATACGTTCGAATCAGCAGACAAACTGTTTTCCCATATAAATAATTATCGTTTGAAGTCGAACACTATATACGAATGCACAGTTGGGAATTGTTTTTTCAAAATTTCACCTCAGACGGTCTTACAACAAACACATGGTCAAACATTTTAATGATCTTAACAAAAAGCTAGTTTTTGATGTATGCACAGAAAGCAATATCAATGTGTATAATAATACATGCATCAAAGTCTTGAAACAGAATGTAATGCCCCTGCAATGTGGCGATAACAATAAAGATAAACAAGGTTTCGAAGAAGATACCTGCCACTATGGAATACATTGAAAATACTCAAGATAATCAAAATCTTGAAAGTGAATCAATTCAGATTTCAAAAAATATATCTTACCCAACATGTTTTAATTACGACACAAACCTTAAAGAAATTTGTGATTCTGCTGCTAAATTTGTCATTAACTGCATTCGTTAATATTTGCCCTCGTTCAGACGTTAATAATATTACAACTTTAGTACAAGATTAAATATTAAATCCTGTACTCCAATTTATAGAACAATGTCAAAATCCTGTTAACTTTATTGAAAAAGCCTATAGCAAATGTTGTAGCTGATGTTAAAAATTTGTTTGAAAATGTGAAATCAGATTTAAATTAGTAAAACATTTACAAAAAAAGTGATCTAATTGGAACTGTTGAGTCGTTTAAGATTAAAAATAATCCTGAATCTAATGGAACAGTAATGCCTCTTGAATTTCAATTCAAAAAATTTTCGAGCGAAACGATTACTTAGATAAAGTTTTAAATCATATTGAAAATACGGGAAAAAGATACTAAATTTTTTAATTTTGTTCAAGGCAACCTTTGGAAACAAAAAAAAGTCTGTATCCTAATAAAATTGTAATTCCATTCTTTCTGTATGCTGATGATTTTGCAATTAATAATCCAATCGGTCCAAAATCTAACAGGCACTCTACGTGTAACTTTATTGCAGTTTTCCTTGCGTTCCCACAAAATCTTCAAAATTAGCAAAGTTTTTTGGCTTGTACATTGAAATCGTCTGACATAAAGCTTTATGGAAATGGTTGCTTTGACCATTGGTAAATACATTAAAAAAATAGGAAACCGAAGGTGTTGATATTAAAACAAAAGACGGTATTAAACATGTTCATTTTATAATTGGATTGTTTCTAGGTAATAACCTTGGTCTAAACGTTACCCTTGGATTTGCAAAATCTTTTTCGTCCCATTACTATTGTAGATTTTTGTTTAGTAAAAAAATCCTGAAGCCCAATCACAATCGACAGAAATTTAAATATTTCTAGAATCCCACGGGATACATTTTTTTTTTGCGAATTGAATGTATTCTGAATGTATTTGTTTTCTTTTTATTATTTTTTTTCACATATTTTTCTCTTTTGTTTGATTTAGGAAGTACTAAAATTGTAATTGATTGTTTTGTTATTTAAGTGAATTTACCTATATTTTGTTATATAAAAACGATCTAATTTGTTTTATTTGTTCAGAATTTGTTTACTTTATAAATGCAATTTTTCAAAATAAAATGTATGTTAATTAAAAATTTTTAAAAATAATCTAAATAATCAAAAATAATCCTTGAAATAGTCAATTATTTTCCTTGATTATTTTGATTATTTTCTCGTAATCTATATCTATATCTATACTATCTATACTAATATTATAAAGAAGGTAATAGGTCCATTCGTTTCCACCAAAATTTGCAACAATTTTGTACAAATTTGTACTGGATTTTACTGAAATGCGTTCGCGTACACATAAATTTGCAAAAGAGAGCCATCTACTAAGAGAGTAAAGTGACAGTTGTCAGCAAAAAAACCTGCAAATATTTACTGGACAAATTTTTGCCAGTAAAATCCAGTAGAAAACAAAAACATATGATTAAATTAAGTAAACAAACAAAAATAAGCATACATTTAGTAATAAAAACATTTAAAAGATTAAAAGCTGAATTAAAAGGGCGGCAAAAACTAAAAATAATTATTTTCAACCTGAAACAAATTAAAGTAGTCAGTTACAATTATTATAGTAACAATTTATCAGTTTTCTAATATCTCTGTTAATTGTTTTTATTTACATTAATATATTAGAGATGTAAAGCTAATGAATATATGAATACTTCTTACTGCATATTATTCAGGGTACCGAATATCAAAAATCAAGTATTCATGTATTTTTCGTATGTTTTTTAACTAGACACAAATTAAAAGTCATGTACAAACTAAACAGGTACAAAAGCTTCCACAAAAGTTTATTTAATTAATACAATTGCTACGAATTTATGATTATTAAAATGCAATGCATCAAGTACCAAAAACAATATATTCTGTGTAGTCTAAATAACACATATTTTATACAACACTAAGCTTTTTAGCGCTCATATGTTGAATTTACCTGCAAGTTTTTCCGTTCGTTTACTTTTTTGTGCAAGAGAGTAAAATTTTCATTTTGCACAAAATTTACTCATCTACTGGATTTTACTGGAAAAGTAAACGAATGGACCTAATGTTTCTATGTTTGTTTGTTTGTAGAAAGTAATCTCCGTAACTAATCATACGATTTCTAATTTTTTTTACCAATATTTAATTTGGTCCTCCAGGATGGACATAGGCAATATATCGTTCCGGAATTTTTTTTTTTTAAGTTATGAGCGGAAACATAAAAATAATATTACCAATTTTAACACTTCATGATGCTGTTGATTTTTTTTACCTTTATTCAGTTTGGTATGTAGTTTGGTTGGTTTTTTTTTTTTTTTTTTTTGTATGAAACTACAACAACAACAATAAAATTATTCGAATGAGTAAACAATCGTAGTATTTAATAAATCGAAAAAATTAAAAAAAAATTTTACCAAATTAAAATAATGCTGAAATTGAAAAAAACAACCAAAAATTAAAAACATCACCAAAATTTCAAAAAATTGCCAAAACCCGGTTAAAAATCGACGTATGTATATGCATCCATTTATGAACTCGGGTAATGATCATATATGAAGTCATTCGGGTCATACACGTCCATATACCACCATATATTAATAATATATGTTCATACGAGTTATTATGTGGTAATTGATCTATTATTTAATGTACACGTATGATTATATGTATATGTAAATGTTACGTCTATTTTCGTTAATGCACACATATATGATTCCATATACATATAACATATATGATTCCTCATATGAACATGTATGAATCTTCTATGAACACATCTTCTTCTATATATATAAAACAGGATGTGTGTATGTATATAACGTATGGACTCCAAAACGGCTGGGCCGATTTTGATGAAATTTTCAGGGAATCTTCAGAATATTCAGGCGGGTGCCACTGTGAAGTCTGATTTTTTGATTTCGGTCTGTGGGCGGAGGGGCGTGGCAAAATCCAATTTTCATATTGTACCACCAATGACATATACATATATTTATTTTTTTTTTGCTTTTTTTTATTTTATTTTATTGAAAGCCGTTGTCATGTTTTTCAAAACAAGATATCAAACTCTTAAATCGGTTATGTAGTTCCGAAGACATTTACAAAAAACCTATGTTAATCTTCAAGCTATGTTACACGAACACAACAGCCTCATCCGTCTATTCAAATCAGCCCTAGACTAGATGCCGACAGATGATTATACGGTTGTGATAAGAGCTGACAAGACACCGGCTGATGAGCATGAACGGCGCTTCAATGCACCGGTGATAGGTGACGTCGCAGTTGTTTTCGGCTATTCATTTTATATACTTCAGCAAATAAAGGCGATAGAAGGACAAAGAGGCGTTGGGCTTCACATGAATTACAAATTTTAAAATGATTTACTAATGTGAATTTATTTTTTTAATTATTTATTTGCGTAAAAAAAATTTCTTGATTTAAAGAATTAATTACAATTAAAATTTGAAGGCAAAACAAAGTTTTGCCGGGTCAGCTAGTCCTAAATAATCTTGGTTATTTTTGGATTATTTGTAATCATAATTAATTAACAATCAGGAATTGTTTCAAAAGAGAATTATGTAATCAATAGCATTCCTTTTAAAAAGTAATCTAACTGATTACTAATCGTAATCCAAATGTAACAGCTCTGGTTTGTAATTGATGTGATACTGCTTTAATTGACTATTAATATTTTGCGTGATAGGTACAAAAATCGTATAAAAAATATTGATTTAATAATTTTTTATTAAAAGCCGTTTTAGTTTTATCCGTGTATTGACTAAATTTCAGACCGAATTGGCGGATTTTTAACACAAATTTATTTCATATTTTTGATAAATCGCCAAGTTAACGAAATTTCGTTTTTTATACAGTGAACGCAAAACGAACGGCCGCAGCAATATTTTTAAATTTTACCATAAAAAGCAAATAGTTAGAACAAATCTAAAAACGACAAAATAATGTTCATTCGATTAGTTATCAATAATTAGACTTTATTTCTTAATCGATTAATATTTTTGATACATATAAACAAAAACTCTAAAATTGGTGAGACATTCAATTGGGAGCAGTTGTGTAATTTTTTTAGTTTTTTCTATTGACTGAACAAATTGAGTTTTTTGTCACTTAATTTCAACATTGAAGTCTTGCATCTTAAAATATATATTATTTATTTAACTTGATAAATTTACCCGTAAAATAAACAGCGAAAAATAAAAATATAAATCTATAATCTGACAATTTTTATTTATTTATTTATTTATAAAAAATTAGCTTACAATTAAAATTACAAACTAATTATAAAACAAGGGAGCAATAACATCTAAGGTCTTCAGCTCACAGCGTATATAACAAAGTTCAATTTTGAGATTTTTTGATTGTTTTTTGTAATAATATTATGTACATAAATTTAGATAGAGTTGTATAGGTTGGTAGCTTTTAAATAATTTATTAATAAATGATATATTTTCATCTGTTGGATCTGCTAAAAGCTGTAATGGGTCTTTGTTCCCAAAGATATGAGTCCTTTGTGTGCTGAATAGAGGACATTCTGATAAAAGGTGCGATGGATTTGTTGGGTATGATATATCACAATGACATGAGTATGTGATAGGAAGTCTTAGAAGACAGCCGTGGGTGATTTTAGTATGACCTAGTCGAAGTCTGATGATTCTAGTGAGATCCATTCTGTTGTGTTTGTGTTTAGGTTTTTGTTTAAGATGTTTAATATACCGGAGTTGTTGCTGTTGAATTTTCTGTACCATTCGGATGTATGTTGCAAGGTAGTATCTTTTTCTGTTATAATATGTTTTTATGTATCTGGACAAGTCTTTGAGTTATAGTTGGTCGGTTGTAAAAAGAGGTGCTCTTAAAGAGTATTTGGCTACGGTGTCAGCGTATTCATTTCCGTTATATTGGCAGTGACTCGGCACCCAAACCAATTTTAAGTCTGGGTGTCTTTTGATAATTGCATTACGGATAGCGGGGCATATATGTCGTTGTTGGAGGTATTAAGTATGGATTTGAGCGATGAAAGAGAATCAGTACAGATTGCGTATTTACCTCTTTTGTTACGGATATGTTCGATTGCTTTGGTGATTGCTATTATTTCAGCTGAGAGTATTGAACTGTAGTGTGGTAAGTTACCTGTTGTGATAGTTTGGTTTTCTGTTGTGACGCTGTAACCAATGTTGCTACAGATTTTTGAACCGTCAGTGTAGATGAAATTATGATTTGGGTAATTTTGTTCCAAGTCTTTAAAAAGTACATAAAATTGAATTGGGTTATTGTTCGTTTTTGAAAACTGGTGTAGTGTTAGGTCAATGTTGTTTTTATCGAGGGGGACCATGGTTTGGTATTGTTTTTCTCTTTTGCGTGGTGCTATAAGTTATATTTTATTCTGTTGATTGTAGATGGTATTTTGCTATCTGACAATTAAAAGGGGAATCACTTTAAAAACTGATGCAGGTCATCTGACTTGAAGCTGTAACTTTGACAGTTTAGTCTGACTTCCCAAAAAGTTTAATAAACAATTATGACATTAATTTTTCATAAATTGTTAATTCATTTTCATTAGTTGTCAATTACAACAAAGAAAATCACACATTTTTTTACATAAAATGTTTACATTTAAAACAAAATAACTTTATTAATGTTATGAAAATATCGAGCATTTACAAAAAATAAATATGATATCTTCATACCAATAATTCAATACGTTAGCAAATTTTAAAAACTATGGTTATGATGGAAATTTAAAATTTTTAAAGCAGAATATGAGTTTTTAAAAAAATAAAAATTTCCCTGCTTTGGTAAGATGGTAATGCTGCTGTAGTAAAAGTAAAAAGTGATTATTTTCATTTTGATTATTATATGACTATTTATTAAAAATGGAAAATAAATTATTTTTTTTAAGTTTTACCATGAGAAATCGATTAGGAATTTAGTCAGCTAATTTTAAAATTTTAATTTAATAAATACTTTCAAAAGTGTGAGCTGTAGACTAATTTCCTCAATAAACTTCCTAGCTGTGACAGAGTTTGGAGCTGGATTTGAAAATTAAAACAAATCGTCACCATACTTGCCCAAAGCTCAAAATATATATATTTAGGAAATGCTAAATTTTTGTATACGTAAAGCAAAAGCTGATGTAAAATATTTTGAATTATTTTGTTCTGCCGCTTCAGCCATTTTTTGCACAGTTAAAAGTTAATACAAAATTAATGCTAAATTTAGTTCAAATATCTTCAGTAATGAAGAGATCCAAATTGTCTTCCATTATATATGAGAACTCTAACGTTATGCATTAATAACATTTATTAGTACAGTTTTAAGTAGTAATCTCTCGATCCACATGAGACTACAAAAATTTCAGAAACAAAAAAGTAGGCGTAACTTGTGGATTATATTTTATACAAATCCCAAATATTATATAAAAACACGGATACTGAAACATTTATTGTGCATAACTTTTTACGTTAACTGATTCACTGTTTAAAACAAAGTTAAACAATGAAATATTAATTAGCCACTTTACAGGAGGAGTAATTACTTAAAATAATGCCTAGTAAAAATAATATTGTGCGCCCCGGTAGGCTAGTTGGTAGCTTGCTGGCTTATCTGTGCGGGGGGTCGTGGGTTCGATTCCCACCAGAGCACTGGTCTGTTTCGCTACAACGCGCCGAAGGTCATAGTTGCTAGTGCTCGGTTAGGGTAATAGACATAATGCCATCGATTCGTTGAAATTTGAATCAGATTTAAAAATCGAATTAGGAAATTAAGTTTTTATAGGTCTGCTCGTGGAGGAATTACTAAGGCAGATAATCGCAAAGTATATTGTCAATATTACTACTGTTTTGACAAATATGATAACACATTTTTTTTTAACAATTTGCAAATGAATATACGATTATTTTTGCCCATTTATGACATCAATTTACATTACAAACTAGAAAAAAATGTTTAAAAGATCCAATGATTCAATACATGCACAAAATATTGTAATTTTTGTGGGTGTGAGCTAGGTGGCTTAATTTAAGGCAAACCTATTAACTAATCAAACTGCAAACTTTCTAATATTTAGACTGAAGTGTGCGAAGTATCTATCATTATATATAAACTCAATGGAAATCAAAAAAGAACTTTTTTTTTGGAATAAGTACCTTATTTGCAAAAAGTAAATTTTTTTTAAAAGAATTTTTTATTGTAAAAAGTACTTTTTTGGAAAAAGTAAGGAAAATTTTTTTTTGAAAAAATCCTTTTTTTTTGGAAATTTTACTTTTTTTTTGGTGCCACGCCCATATATCCAAACCCTCCCACTTTCGGAACATTACTTAAAAATGTTATTATAAAACGCGGTGGCCATATTTTGTTCATATACATTCAGCAGGAACAATTTAAAGTGTCGGTTTTTATGGGAGGTGCCACGCCCCTTCTACCTCTCCAGCTCACTTCTGTCATAGTACTTTATTTTGTTTTTATAAAACGTAGAGCAAAGTTTTGCTTGTATTGGTTTACCAGAGCCGAGGTAAATCAATTTAAAATTCGGGATGTATGGGAGGTGCCGCGCCCCCTATTCATATACCGTTCAGTTTTGAACAGTACGCAAAAATGATAATATAAAACTCTGGGGCAAACTTGTTCATATACGTTTAACAAGAGCCGAGGTAAAGCAAGGTACAATGTCGGTTTGTATGATACTTCCTCTCCAGCCCACTATTAGCGCATAACTTAAATTTTTTTGTTTAGCGCATAACTTAAATTTTTTGTTATAAAACTCCGTGTCAAGTTTTGCTCATATTGGTTAATAGGAGCCGGGGTCAAGCAATATACATTATCGGGTTGTATAGGAGGTGCCATGCCTCGTTCCTGGGTAGGCGATATCTGTTTGTTCCACCTTTTAAGACCATCGGTTTAGCAGTTTGGGCCTGATTGTGGAAACAAACATTCCGACAGACAAACAAAAGGATTTCTAATATTAATAGGAATGTACGTACGTAAACATAGAGAAATTTAATTTTTAGTTGTAAAGAATTTTGTTACATCGTTACGTAAATTTAATAAATGATAAGTGTTTAAAAACCATATTTTGATATTCCCTGACAGCAAACAGCTCCAAAATGAGTCAGAAATGAGCCCAAAAAATATTATTAAAATTTAAAATTTTTGTATGAAAGTGGTTCATCCAAAAGAGCGTTATTTTTTGATTCAAAAATTACTCAGAAACTATAAAGAACAAAATTCTATAGGCTCAAAAATCAATTTTTTTTTAGCCTTTTTGAATTGTTCACAAAATATTCAAATTCAATTACATTCTGAGTCTGTTCTGAACCATTTTTAGGATTATATACTTCTCTTCGAATTTTAGGTCTTTTATGATTCTTTTTGGA
>JAEKOY010002286.1:0-14556 GCA_021234595.1 Delia radicum | reverse complement strand
TTTGCCTTTGAAAAAAGGGTCTATGATGAAATGGTTACCAGGGTCGCCATGGTAGTCCGAATTCGTTTTAGAATAATGTCTAATATTGTGTTTCTCTATCGCAACAATAATTTTTTGAAATAAACCATTTATTTATTTTTATCATTCCTTAAATATTGTCGTTTTAATTGATTTCTAAAGCTAGTAAACCCCTTAAGTTTTTAGGATTAATTAATTAAAAATTTAAAGTTGTCTTTGATATTCTATTATTTAGTTCTTCTTATTTTAAACGAGCTTAAGATCCTTCATTTATAAATTATAATTATTTATTTCCAATATTTCGTCTCCACATTGGGTGACTTCTTCAGGGAACAATTATTATAATTTGATTGATAAAATTTTTTTTTTAATAATTAAAAACTTATGTACATATTATTGTTTTTTAATTATTAAAACAAAAATTTTATCAATCAAATTATTATAACTGTTCCCTGAAGAAGTCACCCAATGGGGAGACGAAATATTGGAAATGCATAATAATAATTTATAAATAAAGTATCTTAAGCTGGTTTAAAAGTTATAACTTTTTTTAAGATTGAAACTGATCTCTTATTGTGTACAATTTAAGAGATTACTTCATTGATTATAAGAGTACAACTGTGGAATAATATTTTATTAATGTTTCATAACTAAAATTACATTAACGGAAAACAAAGAAGAATAGCAAATAAAGAAAAATTTAAAAAATTAATTTAGTTTTTTATGCAATTTTAATCAATTTGTAATAAAATGCCACGTGGGTAATATCTAAGTGATTTTAAAAAGAGCAAATTGCCAGCCAATTTTAAAAGTGGCTTAAGTTTTCGGAAAATTCGCAGTGCTAATGGTTAAAAATAAAACAGGCGTCTGAAAAAAAGCTTTCCGATTGGGACCGCGCGTAAAATTATCAACTGCGCTGGATAATCAATTAGATAATCGATGGATATAAGGTAAATGTGTTCAAATCAACCATATGTAGCCTCTTAAAGGATTGCCAAGGTAATTACACCGCCACAAAACTGCTCGACTTGAATTCGCTAAAAGGAATTTACAAACCTACTGGGGAAAAGTAAGTCAATAATCGCTGTTTTTGTTAGGACTGTCTGTTTAAATATAAATTTCTTTTTAAGGCGATTTTTTCTGAACCAAAAAAAGTTCAATCTTGATGTTCCAGATGTTTTTAACAGCTATTGGAGAGAGCTACGTAAGGATCCACTTCATTCTCAAAACTAAATTGCGGAAGCGGATCCTTAATGGTTTAGGGCGCTTTTTTGTTCCGACGGTATGGTTGAATTGGCATTTCCAAGCACCATAATGTATTCTTCTGAGTGCATTACAGTATTAGAAGAGAAATTAGTGCCATTTATTGAAAATAGCAACGAAGAAGAATTAATTTTCCAACAAGACAACACCTCAGTATATGTAAGTCATCAGACGATGGAATGGCTATCTTAAAAAAATATACGAGTATTGGAACGGTCCGCATGTTCTCCGTATCAAAACCCCATTGAGAATATTTGGGGAGCATTAACCCGTCGAGTTTACTCCGAAAACCGTCAATATGAAAGCGTTTTCATCTTATATAAGCAGTGATTGATGCGTGAAGATCTATAACGGAAGAACTTCGAATAATGGCCGTAATTTCAAGCAATATATACCTACTGGTGCTTAGATACCTACCGTGTACACGAACAAAATCGGGTAGGTATCTAAGCACCGGTAGGTATCTATTGCTTGAAATTACGGGCATAAATCTGGTAGACAGAGTATCTGATCTAAGTTTCGAGTTGATTAAAAAAAAAAGAAGGCCTCACGCATTTTTAAAACTGCTGCCTTAAAATATTTTTCTTACATTTTTGTAAATTTAGATATATTAAGTTAAGTGTATTTATAAAGGGTGTTTTTTATAGAGGTAATTAACTTTGAAATGGAATTAAACAAAGATGAATTTTATAAATTGACATGAAATTTACTTTATTCGAAAGATAATCTTCTGGCATTATAATTTATATATGACTTCTGGCTGGCTCGGACGTAGTCTAGTCTGGAGGTCCAATTTTCGATGACTTTTTCCAACATTTGTGGCCGTATATTGGCAATAACGCGGCGAATGTTATCCTCCAAGTGGTCAATCGTTTCGGGCTTATCGGCGTAGACTAGCGGCTTTACATATCCCCACAGAAAATAGTCCAGCGGCGTTAAATCGCACGATCTTGGCGGCCAATTCACGGGTCCAAAACGTGAAACTATGCAGTTACCAAACGTTGCGTTCAATAAATCAATTGTGTCACGAGCTGTCTGACATGTTGTTCAATTGATGAACGAAAAAGTCAGTAATCATGGCTCTATAGCGGTCTCCATTGACTGTAACGTTCTGACCAGCATCGTTTTTAAAGAAGTAAGGACCAATGATTCCACCAGCTCATAAAGCACACCAAACATTCAGTTTTTCTGGATGAGGATTATCATCCCTCCAAATACGGCAGTTTTGTTTATTGACGTATCCATTTAACCAAAAGTGAGCTTCATCGCTAAACATAATTCGCTTATGAAAATCGGGAACAGAACCATGATTTCAAAATAAATTTGCACAATTTCACCTGACAGCTGACAAAATGACCGCCAGTTAAAAATATGTTGCCAACTTAAAGTTCTATACCTGTACAAAAAAAACACCCTTTAGTTCTGAAACACTAATTGATTTTGTTATTCCTTTTTAAATAGTATAATAAAAAATAAATGAATTTTTTTTTTTTTTTAATATTATTAATTTTCCAATGGTTTTACGGTTAAACTCTTTTACTTTTTTTTTTAACTTACGAAATTTAGTGAAATTAGTACTGCGATGGCTCCAAAACCGCCAATGGCAATGCATTTGCTGTAGTTGATGAAAACAATACCATAGTCAAAACTGGAATGCTTTCTGACTATACTTCAATATTTACATCAGAAATAACGGGTGCATGAAATAACCCCAACTGAAATAACCCCCACCGTCGAAATGAAATAAGCCCCACTGAATTTGTGCCCACCGAAAATGAAATAAGCCCCACCGAATTTGTGCCACCAAAATGAATTAATCCCCACCAAAATGAATTATTCCCCACCAATGAAAATGAATTAGCCCCCACCAAATTTGGTGGGCATTAAAATGAAATAATACCCACGTATTAAAATGAAACTTTGCCCACCGAAAATGAGATAAGCCCCACTTTACATTATTTAGATAAATAAATTATTTAAATAAAGAAGATATAAGGGGTCAAAGTTGGCACATTTTGCCAATACGAGGCAAATAATGAAATATGGTTTTATTTCCATTTTTGTTGGAAATAAGTCAACCTGTGAATTTGACTTCATTTCCATTTTTGTTTTATTTCAGTTGGTGTTATTGGACCCCACCATGTCCTTCTAAAATATGGATACACCTTTATGTCAACATTCTGTAAAAGGGCAAATTATTAGTTTTTTACCAACTAAGGAACCTGGTGATATGGGCACGAATGGATTTTTAATAAGAAGAAATGTGTTTTGTTAATTGAAATAACGTATTCTTTTTTCGTACTTTCTAAAATCACCTTTACAAAATAAAACTAGTACTGTAAAGTAGGAATTAATTCAAAAACCAAGAATTGATATTAGAATTAAAATGAATTAAACCCCACCAAAATGAATTAATCCCCACCAATGAAAATGAATTAACCCCCCACCAAATGTGGTGGGTAATAAAATGAATAATACCCACGTATTAAAATGAAACTTTGCCCACCAAAAATGAGATAAGCCCCACTTTAATTTTTTTTATAAATTTAGTGGGGCTTATTTCATTTGGCGGTGGGGGTTATTTCAGTGGGGGTTATTGCATTCACCCGAAATAACAGCCATAGAAGAAGCAATCAAACTTAAACCGTCTGGAGTGAACCTCATAATAAGCACTGATAGCCTATCATCCGTTAACGCCTTGAAATCATATAAGCACTCTGATCCCCTAATCTCCCGCATCAAAGAAAATCTTGTTCGCAGTAAACACACAAAAATACTCTATACACCGGCTCACATGAACATTAAAGGAAATGAATTTGCAGACACGATTGCTAAAATCACTAACAAACCCCCAACCATATTAATCAATAACTACACCAAAAAAGATATTCAAAATCTAGTAAAAATAAAACAACATCAAAACAATAACTCTTTACCAAATGCATACTACAAAAAAATAAACCCTCTTGTACAAAAACCAACATATCCTACCAACTGTACTAAACAACAACAAAAAATGTTTTCTAGGCTGAGACTACACTCAAAAAAAATAAGTTAGTACAAAAGTTAGTAAAACGTCTTGTAAATCCTGTTTCAGCTAAAATGTTTGTTATACTTATTCATCACTTAACTGTTTTATACTAATGCTTTACTAATATACTAATGTTTTACTAATTAATTTTGCTAAAAAAAATTGTGCTGATAAGCACATTAATAGTGTGGACGACAACCAGATTGAAAGATATACGCAGAATGAAGCAGATGTCGCGGCATGTCAAGATGTAGTAGAGAAGAGGAAAATGATACTAAAAAGTACAACTCTAATGAGATATATAAAAAAATCAACCATGGCAGACTTTTGTATCTGTTTTTCATACATAAAACAAAATTGAGGATTAAAACAACTTAAATTTTGCGTTGTCACCGGCTTGTGAAAATAATTGTCTTTTAATTAAATAAAAGACAAAATAAAATATTTAAATTTAATATGTATTTCTATAATAAAAGTTAATAGATTAATAATCTAGTGTGGTCAAATTGCAAACAAACATATACAGACATGTAGACAGAGTAAAGCGAAAGACAAAGACACACATCTTAGTATGGTTCCTTTTTCTTATTGCAAAAAAAAAGGGTTGTTTTTTCGTTTCGTTTGTTTTTGTTTATTTTTTCGTTTCGTTTCGTTTCTATAATTATCTTCGGCAGTTGCGTCGTTTAAAAGGAAGCATCATTTAGACTACCATTGATGTAAGTAGTTGAAAGAAAATTTTTGTTATGTTATATATATTTATTTCTATATATTTTCAGATATTAAATTAATTCATGTCGTCAATGTGGGAAAATGAAAATTTTTATATTTCGTAATTATTGTTAATTATTTTTAAAAGAATCAAAAAAATATCTTTTATGATTTTCAGCAAATATATTAACTAAATTACAATTTTTTTACAATTTGTTTGCGTTTTTTTCAGTCTACTAAAATTCAGCAAAAAATTTATTAATTTTTACCAACGCTTTTTTATTTCTAATCTACTAAGTGTTAGCAAAACTTTTGCTGAATCTACTAATTTTGTTGCTAAAAATCAGCTCGCTGATTTTCAGCAAAGATTTTGCTGACATTAGCAACTTTTTTTGCTAGCACCCTCCTGACTAAAATGTTGCTGACTCAGCAAATTTTTTGCTGACTTTACAAACTTTTTTTTTTTGAGTGTAGGCCACTTTAAATTAACCCATGAATACATCCTTAAAAACAGCTCCTCACAACCGGTATGCCCTAACTGCGGCAACATCTTAACTATGGATCACCTCTTATCTTGCTTCAACAAAAACATCCAAATAATATCTTTAACGGAATCCATACAGAACTTTAATTATAATCAACTAAGAAAACATCTACCTCAGGATGTAGTGAGCAAATTATAAACTATTTTATACTTTTTTATTATATATCATCTTTTTGTAATCAATTAATTATGTAAATACTTAAAATCATACTTTATTAAAGGCGAAGGCCCTGGCAGCCAGTCCTTTTTCTCTATACACATTTTCTGTAAATTAAATTTTGCATTAAATAAATATTAATAATAATAGTGAAATTAATGTGTAATTATAGTTTTGCAACGCAGTGTAGTTTAGTTGTCCAAACATTCTACGATTTTAATTTTGAATTTTCTGTGATGTAGGTTTACATTACAACTACAAAACAAAAAAAAAAATAATTAACATTTTTCTCAGGAAATTTTTTTTTAAATAAATCTTAATTATTAGATCTCTTACTCTCCTCAACAGCAATAAAAACAGTTGCAGTTAAACCTCTTACAAACCCGCTATTAACCGGGTGAAAAGTAAATTTGTATTACTTTTTCATTTAAGAAATAAAATTAAATATTTGTTTTATTTTCAACAACCCCGAAACAAGTGTTTCTCGAACACTTTTTTTTTTTTTTTTGCAAAAAATTTGACACATTATGGTAATGTATTGAATGTTGTTTTTATTTACGCGTGTTGACGATATTTTTAATTACTTTCACCACAAAGTGTTTACTATTTTGTTGTCGAACGTCACAAAAAAAAAAAAAAAAAAATATTAAATTTCTCACATTTTATTTAAGTAAATAAAAAACAAAAAAATTAACAATATAAAATATAAAAAATATTTTTTGTTTCTTTTACTTCTGTACCGAAACATGAAATTTAAATATTTACGTTATTCATTTAAAACATAATAATTAATTGTTTATATTTAGTTTCAATTTTTTTTTTTTTTTTGTCATCTTTAATTCACAAATTTTTTTCTCCTCATTCGCTTTGATAGCAATGCGTAAACTTTCGTTAAATTAAATTAATTCAATCAGAATTAAATGCAAATAAATAAATAAAGTTGTTGATTTTCGCAAAAAATATGGTCTCATATTTTCATCATATTCAAACGAAGCTTAAATTTTAACACATTTTATTTTTAAGATTTTAGTTAATAATTAAATCTAGTTAAATACGGTCCTATTCTGTATTATTGCGAAAAGTAGCCTTAAATATCTTTTAAAAAAGTTCCTTTCTTAAAAATAAATATTTAAAAAATTTAAATACTTAAAAGGAGAAACCTTTAAAAAAAAAAATTTTAAAATAATATTAAAAAATAAGAGATATATGTATATCTAAAGTGTTAAATATTTAAAAATAATAAACAAATATAAATTTTTTTTTTAAATATTACTATTTATTTGAGTGGATCAATTTAAAAGGATAAACTTTTTATTTCAATAATATTTTAGGTAAGTTTTTTTTTATTTTTTTTTTGCAAAACAAATGTATTACCATTAAAATGTCAATGAAATTGGCTTCGATTAGACCAATGGTAATGAATGGCTCAAATGCCTAAAACAACCAATTGTAATTGACGAAAACATAAGTTTGAGTTTAAATTTTAACGTCTTTTTCAGATAATTGCAATTAATACTATAATTAATATGCAATTTTATTTAATTTAATTGTGAAAGGCCTGGTAGAGAAGAATGAGTGTATTTTCTAAAAATCATAACTACATTGCAAATTTTCAATTTTTTCTGAATCAGACAGTTCTGGTATTGAACCTTCGTCAGTGACCCTATTTGTTTTTTTGGAATTTTGAATAATGTAATATTGTTAAGTTTTATTTGTTCGATTGCGTCTATATGAAATTTTCTGTGCAATCACTGACCGTGGTATAGATAAACTGATTTCTAATGCCACATGACTTGCACTACACCGTTAGACAGAGCGCTTAGCCCTCTGAGCTATCGTCAGGTCGAGTTTTGTTGTGACTAAAACTAGTTTTATTCAATACACGGTGTGTTTGTTCTTGCTTACATCATCTCAGAAGTACAACTCCAACAACACAACAGTTCTATTTTTAGAAACTTACCTCACTCTAATGTCCACTGTTTTCCCATATGTTGTAAGTGATGCTATATATATGATAGATTCTTTTGTATGTTCGATAGATGCCGCTTACGTAGTTAGGGAAGAATTGCCGTAGAGCAAAGTTTGATTTTTGTTTGAGTTTGAATTTTAACGTCTTTTTCAGCCAATTGCATTAATACTATAACTAATATGCAATTTATTTAATTTAATTGTGAAAGTCGTGGTAGAGAAGAATGAGTGTATTTTCTAAAAATCATAACTACATTGCAAATTTTCAATTTTTTCTGAATCAGACAGCGCAGTTTCTGGTATTGAACCTTCGTCAGTGTCCCTGTTTTTTTTTTTTTTGAATTTTTAAATAATGTAATATTTGTTATGTTTTTATTTGTTCGATTGCGTCTATATGAAATTTTTCATATAGACGGAAAATGCTATAAAAATTGAAAATTTAAGTCCTAACTTTAAAAGTATTCGCTATTTTATGCAAGTTTTATCACATATACACTATTTATTCTCGTTTGGTAATGGATTACACTGATAGAAATTTGTGCGTAGTATTAATGAGTTCCTTCATTAATCCAATGAATTTTTTCATAAAAAAGTCCCCAATGAAACGTTTCATTGAGTCAATGAAAGGTGTTTCATTAAATCAATTTTAATGAATGGTTTCATTGACCCAATGAAAATTTCATAAAGTATATGAAATTTTTTTCATTAATCCTGGCCTAATCGTTATGAAAGTTTCATGTGTTTAATGAATAAAATTCATAGCTTGTATGAAATATTTTCGTTGATATTTAATAATTTGCACTTTATTTTGATTATATTATTGAGAAATTATCATTCGTTGATATTATTTATAAGGTCTGGTCGTTATAGGATCTATAAAATATTTTTATAAAAAAAGTTCGAAAACATCACAGGCTGTTCCGCAAAAGCGATGGCAGATTTTTATTAAACTCAGCCTGATTCAGCAAATTTTCGTTACTTGGAATATGATGACATGTAAAAAAGAAATCTTACAAGAAAGGTTTTCCCGGGGCCACCCCGGGGCCAATGTAGCACAGTGGGGAAAATTCTATTGTTTCTCAACAAATTTGCTAAACTAAAGCTAATAATTTTTGACGAATTCGAAAAAGATTAAATTTGAAAAGTAGCTGATTAGATTTCAGATCGAAAATTACAAATTTTGAAAATAAAATTTTTTATCCATAAAAAAGAAAAAAATAAACTGGTCTAGTCTGATTTAAAAATTAATAGTCTTTATAATTTTTAGAGAAAAACGTTTATTCTTCTTCTTAAGTTCAACATTTCTAAATTAAATTTGTCAAATGCATATTAATTAAAAATTAATTGCGGCTGTCTATATGACGTTAATATAACACTGTACTAAAGAAATATTCTAATTATTGTACTTTTTTTTAATTATGTATATTAAGAACTTTAATGATTGAAAAAAAATCGTTTAAATAAAGGGTCCGCCAAATAACTTTTTTTTTTGAAAATGCTATAAAAAAAACTACCGAATATTTTCTCAATTTTCTTTTTTTATTTGAAAGTACAATCCTTCCGGTTAATAATGGAAAATAATTTCCTTCAAATGGCTGCCTCGGCTGGCCATGCAGTAGCCTACACGATCGGTCCAATTTTTAAAGCACATTATCGATTGTGTGCAGCTGTATTTCACCAATGGCTTCACGAATATTGTCCTTTAAAAAAGCGTCAATTGTCTCTGGCTTGTTGGCGGGCACTTCATAATAGTCCAACGGTGTGTCAAATCGCAGCTCCGAGGTGGCCAAACGACATCAGCTCTGCGGCTAATAATGCGATCTTCAAAAACAGGGCGCAAACAATCGAGTGTAGCTTCGGCTGTGTGGCACGTAGCGCCGTCCTGTTGAAACCAAATGTTGCCAATATCCTAATCTTCAATTTTTGTGAACAAAAATTCGTTCAACATGGCCCGATAACGATCGCCATTGACTGTAACGGCCACTCCTTGCTATATTGCGACATTACATGATTTTCAAGTAATGTCGCAATATTTCCCAGCGTTGTTCAAGCATATACACAACCATATTCGTTCAGCGGAAGGATAAAACTAATTATCTGTCAAATCAGACATGAGCTAAGTGTTACCATTCACGAAATAAGCACTAGTTGAAAAAAAAGTTAAATGGCGGACCCTTTATAATTAACAGGCATTAAAATATTAAAAGCCGAACTAAAAAAACCAATTTTAATTTATTTCTGTTTTTCTTACATTCAATTTTTCTTTACATTTTTGATAATTTGTGTTAAAAGATGACATATTTTCTTATATGTCGGTACAAAATATGTAATTTTTTTATCGATCTGGCTTGGAATTCTGTAGAACGATCGACGATTATAGTCCACTATTTGTAGTTAAATTACGACCATATTAGATAAATATGTTAAATATTATGAATATGAAAATTTATTCAAGTTCAAGGTCATACTCTATATTTCTTTATTAGGATATAAATATTGTTAACAATGTTGTTAAAAAAACAAAAATTATTATCGTTTAGCATAACGTTTTTGTGTAACATCGTCAAAACGATAACAATTTAGGTCTCGTTTTGAACAAAACTATATCGTTTGTCTTAGAGAATCTGTTAACTGGAATTTAATGACCAACTATTCAAATTCGTCAAAAACTGTTAGCTGAAGGCAAACTTAATAAAAAAAAATATTTATATCAAAGTTTTGGTTAATTCTGTTTAAAAGAAATTTTGAGTTTTTTTTTATTTCAAAATGATAGTACAAAAAAAAAATTTTATTGAAAAAATTTTGATTTTGATTTAATGATTTTTTTATGAATTATGAATAAATCATAAAAAATGTCAATGAAAAAAATACCAATATTAATGAATGATTTTAATGAAATCGTTCATTAATACTATGAATGAAAATTCTATCAGTGTAGGGAATATCCACTTAAAAAATGTGTTACTTATTTTATTTATATTAAGTACTTTAAAATTAAAATTACAATAATGGATTGAAAAACAAAGTCGTTTTATTTTACTTTTTTTTAGTAAAAATTAATTTTAAATTGCAGTTTACTTAAATTTTACTAAAATTAAGTAGCGGCTACTAATTGGTTCTACTTATTTCATTTTACTACAGTTCAGCAGATATGTGTTAATAAATTTAGCAAAAAAATACCGCAAGGCTCAAAATAGTTAAATTTCCCGTAATAACAGCAACATTTTCAGTAGCCATTATTGATTTTTTGTCTTAGTCTATGGTAAATTTTTATTGAATTGAATATTGAATTATTATAAAAAATATCTTTTTAAAAACTATGAATATATAATTAAGTATGGGTAAAATTAGGGCATCATACATGTTCATACGCCGTCATTAATCTACATATTGCCTTAACTTTCGTTAATGTTCATATATGAAATCATATATGTTAATTCATACATATTTATATACGAATATATGTGTGTTTATTTTTAACCGGGTTATTTATTTATTTTTATATAATTTTTTCCTTAAAACTAATTTTTAGTAATACAATTTCTGGCTCCCATATGAAAAAGTTCATATATGATCATATATTGTCATATATGGTTTTAGTATGAGCATATATGGTTTCATGTATGGACATATATGAACATATATGTAATGTATGGAATCATATATGGGTAAATACAAGCAAATGAAAAGTTCATATACCATACCATATATGATAATATATTGCATATATTGGTTCATATATGCCATATATCTACATATATGAATTCATATATTATTCCATATATGGCAATATGTTTTAATTTCTATCAGATATTTTTAATCCATTCTCGCTGCTATACGAATTACTGACAAAAATATTTAAAAGAAAATAGATTTTAAAGTTTCATAATTTATAAAGATGATTTTAGAGAATGAGTTAATAAGATAAACGTTTTTTATGGTTTTTATTTTAATTATAATATTGAATCTATAATGTTTTATTGAGCTCTTTACGCAGTATTTTGTAATTTATGTTTCAGTATATCTAAAACTTTTAATACTGCTTCACCAACATCTATTTACTATTTGCATACAATGCATTGAAAGGTGTTTTGGTTCATACGAGATATCTCACTTGAATCTAAAGAAATATCCGTCACATTTGATGTGATTAATTCTGATCGGAAGTACATAACCTGACTAACCATCCCGCTTTTGGATGGACTATCCCGTTTTTCAATATATTTTTTTCTCAATAGAATTTTTGTAAAAAAATAAAATGATTTAAAAAACATATTATAAATTTTGGAGCTTTTTGATAGAAATAAAGTTTCAGAGCCAGTGATAAGATTTCAAATTAGAATCGAAGTCTAAAATGTATTCATTGTTGAGCGATTCAAACTAAAAAATTGGGAATTTATTAAATTTAAAAATACCGCTTTAGTCACCAAAACTCCGATTTTCGCCTGCGAGTCCCGCTTTTTGTCAAAAACAGTTAGTAGCGTTAGTAGTACTAGACTCTCTCAGATTCTGACTTTGTCTCTCCATCATATTTATTACTATCACATCTGAATATTCATATTCATCTAAACATTCATCTCCATTAGTATCCAAATGGCCATCACTATCAATCTCTTCATTACCATCGAATGTGAATTGTCATCATCGGAATCAACAAGCTTTTCTATTGCATTATTTGGTTGCGCTATTGTTTAGTTCCCATCTTTCCAATGTCTTTAGTGGAAACTTTGTATGAAACACAATCACTTTAGTGAACGTTTTTTATAAATTCATAAGTATTCTCACCAAAGGACTTCTTTTGTCGGTTTTTCTTGATTACTATTGTTATCGTCATCATCATTTTGTAAATCATCGAATTTTATTTTTTTCTGGAACAAGTTGGTTTTCCATTTGAAGTATAATAGAAACATTTCTTTTAATAAAGACAATATTTTTGATAAAAAACTTAAAAAATGGTATTTTTTATACAAGCATGTAGGAAAAGTCATATGTATGACCATATATGAATATTCATATATGCCCATATATGTCCATATACCCTCAATTTCGGATCCGAACATATATGCATTCATATATGAACTCATATATTTGGCCATATATGACAATATATGAACATTTTCACCTGGGCTGGTAAAAAAATTTTTAGGATCTTTGATATTGTGGTTTAGCTGTCTACCACGCAGAGTTGGGCGACGTTAATTACATTTCAATATCATTCACTTGTAAACATTTTCTATATCTACGCTCGCACTTGTGGGCTTACACGCTTCCTTCGAAAATTTAAAATTTTTTAAAACCAGACATGGGACATAATACCTATATTTATGTATGCATTTAATTACTGGGCAATTACTTTTGTATGTCTAATTACATGTAATTGGGCGTAACTGAGTAATTTCCATGTATTTAAATACCCAGATGTTGTTACTAATCCCCATGCTTGGTTTTAAAAATTTTACAAATCTTTCAATTAAGCTTTTAAGCCCACAAGTGTGAGCGTAGGTCTAAAACTATTAATAATATAGATAATTTTCACAAGTGAAGGATTGTGAAATGTAATTGACGTAGCCCAAGTCTGCTACCAAGGCTATAATAGAAATAAATAAAAAAAAGGAGATAAATCACCATACTGATGGTCATAAGTTGCTGTCTCTTAACGGACAAATTTTTAAAATTTTAAGCAATGGCGACAAATGGCTTTTGTGTGATTAACTAAATTCAAAAAGTGGGTGTTAAGAGATATCAACGTATGAGCGCTTTATTTTTCTACAAAAAAATTTAAAAATAAAAATTGTTTGCAAAAAAAAAATAAAATAAAATAAGAACTGAAATAATTGTATTCTTATTAAAAAAAATTATTCAACATCTTGACTACAATCATGAATAATAAAATTGTTTCCAGAGTTGCCAAATAATTATTGAAAAGATCTATTTTGGACATTTTTTGATATGCATATAAAAATATAAAATATCCTAATCTTTTATATTTTCGATTGTTATGTTGACGAAAAAATATTAAAATATATTTCTTGTGAGAAAATAGTTCATCGATTATATATAAAATTTTGGAATATCTGACCGATCGGACCATGCATTTTTCAAATACATGAAGTCTTAAATATATCAAAATATATTTAGTTTTAGCTTAATATATAAATATTAGACGGGTTTTATTAAAATACTACTAAACATATAAAAATTATAACGTTAGGGTAAGCATATGAAAATTTTTATAAAATGGTAAACAACACGACATTTTTCCAAAATAGTTAAAAATTGGTTAACTTAAAAAAATAAACTTTCATATATTTTTGAATAAAGATTTTTTCACAAAATTATACAAAAATTAAATTTTTAAAATATCTTATACCGTCTAGGATTTATATTCTGTGAAAGTTTCAACTTTGGTTGGTAACATGGATGGTAACCGATTCGATGAGCGTATCGGTAAGTGTAACGTTATTTTCTATTTTAAGGGCATCGATATTTCAGTCATTTCAGTAACGGTTTTTTTAGTGCTAACGATATTTTAAATATTTCGGTGACGGTATTTGAGCGGTAACGTTATTTCGGCAACGGTATTTATAGGATGGTAACTTTGCTTTAGTTATACTGGTATATGCATGCCTCCACACCGATATTTTTAGCCCCATCATGCCCGAATTTCAATGACCGGAAATGACGATCAAAGTTCTAAAACATATATATTTACAGTAATTATTTTTATTTCTAATCCTGACAGATTATTTCGGTCACGGTATTTTAAGGATAACTCTATTTGAATTATTTCGGTAACGATATTTTGGCGATGACGGTATTTCAATTATTTCGGTAACGGTATTATAGGGCTATTGGTATTTCAGTTAT
>JAEKOY010002285.1:0-14557 GCA_021234595.1 Delia radicum | reverse complement strand
ATGTTGGCATCTACACTCACAACAACTTTTCCATAAAAAATCAACAGTTATTTAAAAATTTAATCAGTAAAGTTGTTTTATGGAATATACAGTTAAATTAACAAAGAAATATATTTTTTAACTTTATGTCTGTTATTTAATTAACAAAATTAACAAAAAAAAACGGACTTTCGGTAATAGTTAAAATATTCAGTTGAATTATCTATTTAAAATAAAAATGTTGTTATATTATATTGACTTATTGAAATATTGTTTTTATGGATTTCTGTCAATTAATTTTTCAACAGATGAAAATAAACTAAAAAATTCAATTTAGAAATGTTGAGGTTAAGAAGAAAAATAAACGTTTTTCTCTAAAAATTATAAACACTCTTAATTTTTAAATCAGACTAGACTAGTTTCTGCCTTTTTATGGGAAGGCTCATCAGTGATTTTCCATTTAAATTGTATTATTATTTGTGTCTTATAATTGTCCGATTGTCTCTATATGATACATTTTTCAACAACCTGCGGCTGTAAGAATCAAACCTGCGCTCATCTTACATTACAAACATAACAATACCAAGTCATGACCGTTTAGCGATCACACCCAAGTATTGCCTCGAACCTAATGCAGCTAAATTGCAGTTTTCTTTCCTATTAGCTTTTTCTTTCTTTTCATATACTCAGAAGTGACAACACTAACAACACAAATATTCTGTTTTTAGATTTTTGTTTATTTTTCTAATCTCTCCGTCTCTATTTCACAATGTTACCAGATTGACGTATGGTTTTTAAGTTCAGGGTTGACAACTTTTGTGTTCTTTAAGTTAAGACATCGCCACAGGGCAAATTTTACAATGTATTTTAGTTCAGTTTATATTAACGTCATACAATTGTTTTAAACGAAAAGTACGTAGTCCTGTTTTTAACTAGTAGTAGTCTTTACGGAAAATATATTGTGAGTGTACTGGCATTGTTGCATGTGGTAGGAAAAACTTTTAAATATTGCAAATATTTTGAAAAAAATTTGCATTATCTTGGATGAACATATAATTATTTCGTCCGCTGTAAATTTTAACTAGTTTTGTTTTTCCACAAAATACTCAAATTTAATTAAGATCAGAGAGTTCTGTCTACAGTAATTTTCTTGTCTGGGTAATCCGCTCCACATTGAGCTAAGTTTTAATTTGATCAACTTGTTATTTTTATCTATTAGCAAATTATATTAATTATAATTCATTTTCAAAAGTATGAAATATTCACTACCATCTTTGTGAGCAAATATTCACAATTGGCGTTACTATATTTTTTTTTGTACAAAATATAAAATTCTTATTAAAAAGCATAAATCCAATATAATTTGCTATGAAACCTCGAACACAAACAACACCAGGCTTTAAACATCAAAATATTCTTCCCCCCTCCGTAGACAAACTAAATCTACTCCTTTATTAGTATCTCTTTATACTACATATATAAAAGAACATTTTTTTTTTAATATATAGAATTTTATGCCACATATTATACGTGTAAATATTCAACATGAGCTTGTACAAGTGTATGTATGTTTTTTAAAAACCATGTGAATAAATATGTATTTCCCAAGAAATAAGCGTGATTGCGGCAAATAATACGTAAGCATACGTGTTGGCAATAAAATAAATTTTCAAGGCTTTAATATATACATTGTATATAGATAGTAGGGTAGAAGGGGTAACATTCGCCACTTTATTTTTTAAAAAGCCCTATCTTTACTCAACCAACAATTTTATTGTAAAAATAATTTTTCATTTAAAATTTTACACATCTTGACTTTAATTTGTATGTTTCAAACAATAATTATCTTTATTAATAAAATATTTTAAGATTTCCAAAGTAGCTCACAACGTCTAAACTGCCCCACCTATGGGGCGAATACGTTAAGTTTATGTTGCACATTTGTCAGCTATAAATATAATGGTTCTGGTGAAAAACTTATATTTTATATTAAAAAATCATTAAAGTGGATATCAATAGCTGTAGTTTTGGCAACAACATTTTAAAAAAGTATATTTTCTTCGAATTTGTTGAACGAAAACTATGTCTGACTCGTACAACACATATAACCATGTAACGAATTAATATTACGTATACGTCTTGTACAGTGCTCACGAAACTACCTGGTGGTCAGGCATATGTGCCCCACGCTCAGCTGATTACAGAATTTTATATTTTTTAACAGTTTTTAGAAATAAATTCTAAAAATCGTGTTAATGTTATAAACTAATATCAACGCTTCGACATTTTAAAGGGTATTTAGTTTTAATACACGAAGTGAAAAAGTTATCCCAAATATACTAACTACACACAGAGAAAAATTTAGCTATTTGCCAACTGAAATTCGGTTACTACGACTCAAATTCGGTTATTACGAATTTCAGTTGGGTGGTACTACTGAACATTAGATTTCAGAACAAAGTTCGGTTAATTCAACTGAAGCTTAGTTGCAACACCCAAAATATTCAGAAATATTATGTAGAAATCGTTGTACTTATTGATTTTATTGGTTGTTACCATTAAAATACACTTTTCAGTTCGGTTGGCACTTTATTTCTCTGTGTGTATATATTACTTTTGTGGTGTAATGATTATCGCGTCGGACTGTTACACAGATGGTACCAGGCTCAATTCCTGGTAACGACAACATCAATAAAGAATAATAATATGTATCGCCAGTGTCCCCATAGCAATTAAGCCCACCGAAGTAAAATAATAAATCAGGGAAATGAACCAAAAAGCTTTAATAATTTCTCTTTATCAGGCATCGATCAACAACTGTTCTAAGACTTATCATCTAGCGCAATTAGAGTGTTGTCATGTTTGAAACCCTTCATCTTTCCCCACCTTTCATCTCTTCACTATTTCCTCTCCAAAGTAAGCAACACATTAATAAATTTTAAGAATTTCCTCAGTATTGCTTCTCTTAAAAAAAAAAGATAAATAACTGCACAAATTATAGATAAGAAGACTTTAATAACTCTTTTTAAATACAGCTAAAATCGGCGGTGACATATGTGCCTCAGTGGCAAAACCTCCCCCTTCTACCCAATCCAATGAAAATTTATGTCAATATGTAAGAGACTAGATGTACGGATATGTAGGGTTATAATTTTTGATATTTTTTTTTTGCAGTTATTAAATTTTGCCTATCTTAGGCGTATAGTGCACTCGTAGAAATAAACCTGGAAAAATAGCAAAAAAAGCTACTAAAAACTAGTTAAAAATGTTCTTACAGAAAAAAAAAATGCTAAAATAAGCCGATTTTTTTTACTAAGTATTAGTAATATAAGAATAACTAAAATAATTCTGTTGAATTTACATATATTTAGTTATATTTGAGCTAAACTTTAGTTAATTGAATGTAACAAAATAATCTGCTAAAATCAACAAAAACATTTACTAAATTTAGTAGACAAAGGAATCCTTACAATAAAAAATGTGAAATTTTTAAAGTTTTGTTTCAGTGTTTTTTTTTTAATGCGAATAAAAGTCTGCCCTCATGAAAACAGCAATCTACAATTTTTCAGCAGAAATTTATCAATATAAACTGTTATTTACATTTTATTAAATTTGAGCTAAATATAGCAAAACATTTTGTTAATATTACAGTTTTGTTTGCTATTTATAGTCTACAAATATTTACACAATTTTTTAGCAAAATTTAGCAATATACATTACATTTACATTTTATTAAATTTGAGCTAAATATAGCAAAAATTTGTTAATAGTAAAGTTTTTGTTTGCTATTTTTAGTCTACAAATATTTAGTAAAAGTTTTTGCTAATATTACAGAGTAAAATGATATTTTCAATTAACTAAAATTCACTTCGAATATAACTAAACGTTTGATATAATTTCTATTAAAAATAAAAATTATGTTTTTTCGACCTTTAATTGTCCAATGAAAATGAAACTTATTCAAGTTCGAGGCCATACTCTATATATCTTTATTAGGATATTGTCCTAACAAATAATCTATAGAGTTTTTGTTTTCAAATTTATTAATTGTCCACTTTCAGAATTGTGATGAACAAAACAAAACAAAACAAGTGTGAAGATAAAAAGGAGAAAAAAACAAAAAACTTGTATTGTACATCTACCAAAGGTAGACCTTGCAAATAACAAACAAGTTGTCAATTTATTTTTGATCAATGGTAATAATCTTTTATTTCGAGCTCATATATTAATTCTCATTTAGTTAGAAAACTAGTTTATATGAATGTTTGATGTTTTGCATGGATTGTCACTTCTTTCAAAAGGTGTTCGGATGATGGGAACCTAGTAAATTCCCGAAATAGATCTATCAACACATTCCTGAAAGTGGTCAATTAATAAATTTGAAAACAAAAACTCTATAGATTATTTGTTAAGACAATATCCTAATAAAGAAATATAGAGTATGGCCTCGTACTTGAATAATTTTCATTTTGTTAAAGGTGTTATGATACTTGCTATTTTTTGTATTGGATTTTTTTAGGATTGACTGAAAGAAACAACAAATGCGAGAAAGAACAAGAAATACTTTTTTGTTATTTCAAAATAAAATGTAAACAAAAACAAACAATATTGCCCACGTTTTGTTCCCACAAAAACCGTCAAAAAAGCTAAAACCCGCTACTTTCGATCAAACAGTCTAAGATTATTTATCTATAACACACGTATATTTTGTTTGACATATCAAGATATTTTATGGTATAATCATACTCTTTACACTTAGTCAGTTTTCCTATGCAAATATATTTGCACTGTTCTCCAGTATAGAAAAAATACAAAAAATAGCAAGTATCATAACACCTTAAGAGATTTATTTTTACTGTTCTTATTGTGTTAATATTTGGCACAAAAAAATCTGCTCAATTTAGCATTTTTTTTTTTTGCAAGAATATTTTTAGCTAATTTTTAGTAGATTTTTTTTGCTACTTTTACAGGTTTATTTATACGAGTGTATATAAAAATATAAATAAAAAGCATTTTCATTTTTTCGCGGTTTTCAAAAAAGTTCCGGATAACGTTTTGCAACAAAAAATTAATAGTTCTCTAAAACTTTGAAATAATTATTACAAAGCCTATCGATCTTAAAGAACAAAAACGTTTTGAAATTTAACGTTTTCGTGATAAGGGTATTAAATCTGACAAAATAGCAATTAAGTAGTTAAGTAGTTTAAGTAAGTAGTTGTGTAATAAATTTAAACCACTTGTGCAACTTCAATTGAAAAATATGATAAAAATGCACTATTAAAAAATAAACTTTATGCGAAAATTTTTGTGTTTCAAAATGAGCCCGAAATAGCGATTTTTATTATTAACCCTGCATTAATATCCTTATACAACTTACACCATTACTATCGTGGGTGTATTCCACCCCTACTTATTAGTATCTGTCATTCATATCAGTTAAATTCAATATTCAAATAATATTTTTTTTTTTTTTCAATAATGAACTCAAAAATACAGAAAAAAAAATTTAATTTTATAAGTTTGGCAATTCATTTAGTATAAATAATATTTTGTTAATATACATCTCTCTTGAAAAAAGCTAAAATTCAGCCTTATAAGTGGATTCCACCCAGACGATAGTAATGTAGGGTTAAGTGGTTTACTATCTTTAGATTTCTTTTAACTTCTATTTCATATTTGAATAGATCATGAAATTTTTGGAAAAAAATCGTAGAAATAAAAAACTCCTTGCCTTATATTGTACATGAGCAATATTTACTTTAAATGTCTTTTCTCAAAACAAGATATTGAAAGTCGGATGCCACTATGCAGCCTTAATAAGAGGAACCGATTTTCAATCGTTTTTTTTTTTTTTTTTGTTGTTTGTATAAGAACTAAAACGTGAAGTCCTTAATGTAGAGACATTTTAAAATTTTTGCCTAGTATTTTTTTGAAAATCAAAAATCTACGACTTTTTTGGTGGTATTTTTAAATTTTTGAGTTTACCCTCGTACCAGTTTAAACCTTAAGCAAACACCTAAATGATTTTACACAAACGAACCCCAGGGCCTGATTGGGACTTCTTGTATTTTGTATGGACTTTAATTGCCTACTGCGTTCAAATTAATAAAATATACTTGTAGGTTTTTGAAATAAACTATATTTTTTATTCATACACAGAAAATATTACAATTTAAGCAAAACAAGTAAAAAAAAATAATAAAATTCAGTGTTATATTTAAAAGGGAGAGCATAATAATAAAATCATATACAGTCTTGGTTACATTTAAAGCATGTATAATCACATTTGGAATGCAGAAGGCAAACCGCATTTTTACTAAATTGGCAGAAGAATCTAGAGTTACGTTTAACATTGTCTACATCTTTATAAATAGTGCACTTTGATTTGTTTTTCAAGACCTCAGGGCCGCTTTCTTGACTTACAATAACTTTAGGTTCCTGTAAAAGATAAGATTTTTTGTATGTATTTTTAATAATTTGTTTTGATTTTCATTACCTGAATGGTTTTATATAAAAAAGATTATATTCCCGATCTACTACCGAAATTTGAGCAACTTTTTTGTTGTTACTTCGTTCTTCAACGCATGGCTAAACAAGCTGTTCCGAAAGTCGAGATAAAAATTTTCTTCTTCACATTCATATTTTCATCGTATATTATGTATGAAGCTAAGCCCATTATGTCAATCATATTGTAAAAAATCGCCAAGGTCCATCGTCTGGTTGTATATTTGCTAAGCATTTTGGTCCATAACATATACACCTGTTTGGTTTTATTGTAGTGTATGATTGCCTCCGGTTTTTTTTTTAATGCCAGAAATTGATGTATCATAGTGAACTGTTGATAACAATATAACGGCCTTATTTTTTTTGGAACATAAGAGCATATCGCAATATTGTCATGGAACCCAAATTCACTAGACAATACTTCTCGTTGTGGATGTTTTTTCATTTCCAGTGGAATACATCGCTTGTTGCTTCTGAGTGTGCCAACAAAACCAAGACCAATAGCCATTAGTTGCTTACATAAATCAAAAGTCGTAAAAAAATTATTAGCAACGATTGTTCTTCCTGAGCCTTTGTAGCGCTTTGCAAGGCGCATAAACTTGTTTTCTCCCTGTTTTTATGCTCGAATTTGGCCCTGCTCTCTGCCAGTATAGATATTACCTTCTAGTGGGAAATGAGTTTTTGCGTCACATGCCCACCATATATAAATTATTTTTTTTTTTACTAGATATTACTGAAAAAACAAAAACAATTACGCTCAAAAATACACAACCAATTTTTAATTGTATGCATTGTTTTCTATACATAATGGTATAGGGCCTGGCGGGGCCCTGGGGGTTCAAACTTGAATAAAATTTGTATAAGAGTGATTACCACGCCCACAGATAAAAAATTATTACTTTAAAATTTTTTTTTATACAAAACACCTTTGTTGAGGAATTCATAAAAAATTTAGGAGCTATGGCTATCTATGTAAAAACAAAAAAAGATCGCAAAAATGCCTGGCCAGGACCTGGTGTTCGCTTAAGGGTTAATGCAAATCAAAATTTTAAAACCCGGCTACGTTCGGTACTAAAGAATTTATTTGTATGTGACACAAAATTAATTATTTTTTTTTCTCACATGAACACCCTAGGCTCCACAATTCCTACCCGATTTTCTATTTAAAAATAGTGTATATAATTAAATGGGTTTCCCATGGTAGTTCCCAATTCTTAAAGATAATGTTTAGAATAATATCTAATATGGTATTTTTCTAGCGCATTTATTTTTTTATAATTGCTTAAATATTGCATTTTTTATTTTATATTTTTTTTTTGATTTATAGTTATAATGAAATCGTTAGCAGGGTTTGCCATGGCATTGCGAATTCTTAATTGTAATTTTTAGAAAAATATCTACTACTGTGTTTTCTATCGCAAAAAGAAATTTTTGAATAAACAATTTTTTTATAATTGCTTAATATTGCAACTTTTTTTTTTATATATATATAAAAAATTTTGTAGAAACAAAGTTATAACCCAAACGGATATGCTATGGTGCTTACAAAACAACAGCGAAACTCGTTAAAAAAATATAAATTTTTTATTAAAAAAAAAAATTTCCGTTTAAATTTTTATTTTGGGAAAACAGTTGGAAATATACATAAGAATTTTACTTTTTTTAATAATTTAAAAAATATGCATGTTTTATGTAAAGGTTTATAGGCCATTAAATTGTGCTTATGAAAAATATGGCTATTGTTCAATTGTTTGTTTGCCATCGAGTTTAAACTTTTTTTTTCTTTGTTTTAATTTATATAAATTTTTTGTTCAATGTTTCTTGTTTACTTACATACTACATTCAATTTCCACATGGTTTCTAAATATAAACCATTGACATTTGGGTTTTCTGCTCGACATGTTATCGATTTACCATCATCATCTGTTGTTGGCACAAAACTCAATTCAGAACGTGTTGTATTGTTCGATATGTCATCCTGTAAAAAAGCAAAAACACACACAAAGAAAAAATTAAAAAAAATTATGAGAAAAAAATTGTTTTAAAGTTTAAATAATTTGACCCTTAAACAATGATATATAATTTTGAAAATTACTCTTTTATTTGTAGTAACTTTTTTTTCAACGCTTCTATTGTTTTAACGGAAAATATATTTAAATTATATTTAAAGCACATGTGACATAAATTATACACATTTTTATATGATGGTTTGTATAAAAGATAATAAATATAGCGAATTCTATAAATCTTTTCACTCTTGGAAATTCCTATTTAACCATTTAAGTATAAACTGATACGCAGAAAGTAGTTTATAACAAATCTATTTAAAAAAAATACAGCTCATAAAATTCTGTAATTCTTTGTTTGTAGTTTAATATACAATTATAAATTAAATATTTTTTTTATCTTAGCTCATACCCAGTGAAATAGTAAATTCCAAATAAAAGTTAGCAAAACAACTTATTGCCCCAGTTAGTACTAACGAGTGGAGTTTTCTCGGTGGGTTTTCTCCGATCTTTATGAAATTTAGATACGCGATAAAGGAGAAAAAAATAAGGGACACGTTTTTCTTCAGCGGATTTTGGAGACGCATTTAATGAAAACCACATCTTTAGGGGGGGGGGGGGGGGGGGGGGGTGGAAACCACATCTTTAGGGGAGGTTTGTTTTTATCGGAAGACGCTCCACATCGGGATGGATATATCTTAAAAAGTAGGAAGAACTTATAAAAGATTAGGGTACCTTGAAAGATTCTCTAGCTGATTAATGCATCAAACATGTTTGTAGCTGAAGTTTAAGCGGTTCATTTTTAATTACAAAAATAGCATTTTAGCCGATTTTTGCATAATTAACTCACCTCGGGATGGCTATATCTCAAAATGTAGTAGGAGGCTTTTCCAAGATTAGGGTACCAATCTCTTCCATGGAAGAATCTCTAGCTGATTAATGCATCATTCATATTTGTAGATAGACTTTAAGGGGTTAATTTTTTAGTTTGAACAATAGCATTTTCAAAAAAGGAAAGTGATGGACATATCTTAAAAAGTAGGAGGAGCATATCCAAGATTATGGTTCCAATCTCTTCCTTGGAAGATTCATTAGCAGATTCATACATCAAACATATTTTAGCCCAGTAAAATAGTAAAATCCAAATAACAGGTTGGATAACAACTTATACTGTATTATAACAGGTTCTATTTTCTGTTCTACAAATGATTCTTTTTATATGGAATTTGTCCTTTGTGTAATAGGTTCTTTAACACTAAACTAGAACAGGCTGCTTTAGAACTGGTTCTAGGAACAGTTTTGTGACAGTGACACCTTAGATTTTAAACTCCCAGGCACCTGTTCTAGAACCGGTACTATGCAACCGGTGCACAGTGGAGTGAATCAAAAAAAAAGTGGTAATAAAAGTACTTCTTAACTACTGGACCGATTAAGACCAAATGTATATGTAATCGTTAAGGAGGAGTATAGCTTTAAAAAAATTAGTTTTGAGGTTACCCTGTGTAGTAGACCACCTCAAGTAAAAAAAACTTTTAAAATGCTGTAACTACTACAATTATGAACCGATTTCGATGATTTTAGACTTTTTGAATCCGCTTGATGAGATTAATAAAAAACGTGCTTACATTAATATGTTACCTCTTAAAGTTTAAAGCTTGTGTGATTTGAACATTAAAACTTTAAAATTTTTTGACAAATTTTTTTTAGGTTTTAAATTATAACTCCTTTATAATAAGTGGTAAGACATTAAAAAAAAATGTTGTGCTTAAAGTTTCTTTTAATTATCTTTAACCATTGAGTAAAGAAAAATCTTCAAATTCAATTTTTGAAATATGTCAAAAAATTGTAAAATTTTTGAGAAAAAGTAGCTTCACTCATACTTTTTTTTTTATAATCTAGTAGAAGAAAAGTAAATATTTTTTTTAAATATTCAAAAAGAACAGGCTTTGAGAATAGTTTTAAATGAAAGTATTATTAATTTTGGACATGCACCCTACAATCAATTGATCGAAAATTACCAATTTTATATATTATTTATATATTATTACCACTTTTTTTTTTATTTACTCTACTGTGCGGTGGTAAGAGTAACTATTCTAGAACATTTTCAAATATAATGTGTTCTAAAAAATTTTGCTGGTTATCAATCCCCTATTTGACACACATTTTACATTTTTTTTTTCTATCCAAAAATTTTTTTTTTTCAATTTAATTCCAAATCATAAAGAAGACATTGAAGCTTTTATAAGCTTTTAAATCTTTGAAATAGTTTAGGTTAGGTTAAGTCGAAAAGAGGATTCGGAGAAGGGAAATACTTTCCTTAACCGACTCAAGTCCCTGAGGACTTTCACTTAAGACAGAATTTCGGCTTTTGTGCACTCTAGACATCGGTCTATGTCCTATGTCACCTTACTATCCTAGGAACTCCGTCGCACTGACGAAACTCCTCAACTTCTTCCCTCCTATGCCCCTAAGATCCCCAATGTGGATATTGGGTCACTGGATAGTATTTCGACCGGATCCCGGTAAATGCCGGGCATTCACAGAGATAGTGTTCCAATGTATCCTCGTCCTCCCCACAGGCCCTGCACACTTCCTAGTCCCCCCTACCAATACGGTGGAGATGGGACCTAAGTGTCGAGTGGTCCCGAGAGGATTTCCATCAAAAGACTCAGTTCCTTCCTACTGAGATTCAGAATTTCCCTCGTCTTGTCCTTGTCCGGGTTGGCCCCAGAGAATATTTGTAGTCCTGCCAACACCCGCATTTTCCCAGATGGTCCTAGGCATGGTGTCAGCCCAGTCCACCAGCTCCGCCTTGAAGCTCGAAGAGGTTTAGCGTTCTCCAAAGTGTCTAATCCAGGAAGATCCTCCCCTAGCCACAGTGTCCCGGCACCCATATAATCTTAATGCGTCCCCGTGAAGAGAAATCGTTAATTTCCCTTTACACCTGAGTATCGTCCTTGATCCCACAGAGTCCGTAGATAAAGCCCGGATAGCCACTTGCTATCCGTGAAATCACAATATCACCGGTCAAGCCCATGATATTCACCTGCTTAATGCACTCCGAAATCGCGGTGACCTCCGCCTGTAGTACTGTGTTATGGTCAGGAAGACGGAAGCATTTGCGTACATTGAAGTCTGCGTTACAGAAGCCCAGACCCGTTTTCCCCCATCCAGTTTGATCCATCCGTGTAAAAGTGGATCCCCGGTTGGTTACTCAAGAAGGTCCCATTCAACCATGGTTGCCTGTCGGGGATTAACGTGTCACAGAGCGTCTCTGAAATCCTGTCGCAGTCCCATTCTGGGACGCAATACCCTGGCAATTGGTCCAAAATATACGGTGCCCGGTAATATGGCCATTATTGTCCCATTCCCCGGTAGCCCTCAGCCGCATCATAGTCATGCGGCCTCGTACTTCACTGTACCTCAATTGGGCGAATTGCCAGAATATTGGGCGAATTGCCAGAATAGTCTCGACAGCCCTAGTAGATGTGGTTCTCATTGCGCCACTAATGCCCAAACAGCATAGGCGCTGTATCTTCTGCAATAGTCCCACATACGAGCCAAATCTCATCGATGTCCACTATATTACAGATGCGTACGTCAGTATAGGTCTGACAACGCTAATGTATAGCCAGTGTGTCATCCTGGGATTCAAACCCCATTTAAATCCTATTGCCCTTCTATACAGACGGCCAACGATATGTGGCTCTCTTCACCCATTCCTCAATATGGCCCTCCAGGATATTTCCTATCAGAACAACTCCCAGATACTTGACCCTATCGGAGATGTGAACCGTTTTTCCCAGGAAAATAGGTTTCATCAAATCAATGATCTTCCTCTTCCTAGTAAAAAGGCATATTTCGGTTTTGTCCGGATAGACATTTAGGCCCCTGGGCCTAGCCCATTGTGCGCCAGTTCGAGTGCATAAGATGCCCTCCTACATAGATATCCAGGATTCTCCCCCCTTAAAGTATCGCCACATCGTCTGCGTAGCAGACAGGTTGGAAACCTTCACTGGATAGAATCCTCAAGAGACTATTAATCGTGGTCACCCATAGGAGCGGAGATACTACCCCCCCCCCCCCTGAGGAGTCCCACGGTTAACCCTGTCTCTGATCACTATGCCATTTGCTCGCAATTTATCCACCTATTCCGTAACATATGACCGACCCAGGCTACTATCTCCCGGTGAATTTCAAACTGTTCTAGAGACTGGATAGCACATTGGTCAAGACATTATTAAAAGCCCCTCTATATCAATAAAAATTGCCAGAGTGAAGCAGTTCAGATCAAAGATCTCTCCACATGACAAACCACCTCGTGAAGAGCCCGTTTCTACTGAATGCCCCTTCAAGTAGCCATGTTGTCTAAACCTAAGTAATTCCTAGGAATTTGACTCTTAACCATGCTATTTACTAACCTCTCCATGGTCTTGAGTAAAAAGGAAGTTAGGCTTATCGCTTATCGGCCGATAAGCCGAATAGTTTACATACTTTAGGAAATATGATTTTTCAAAATTCTCTACTTTTACAATGTTTTTGATTTTTTAAAAACTGAAAAACTGCTATAAAAAAAATAGACAGAGAATCGTGTAAAAACATAAAGGAATTTAAATGACCCCCGGTCAGCTTTTGGCCGATCTATCATGGAATGTACGATATGTATTATTAAAATTAATTATGTTTTAGTTATTGTGTATTCTATGTTAAAAGAATAAATAAACATTTAACAAAAATTATTTAAACAAAATAAAAACAATAAATTTCGCATTTAATAATTCACATTTGTCATAAATATTGATTAACAATAAACTGAATACATTTTTTATTTACTTAAATTTTGTTCAACGAACCAAAATTTAAATAAAAAAATTGTATTTATTAAAATAAATAACATTAATTAAGCTTCATTTGTGTCAAACAGTTCATGCAAATTTTATGAAATATTTAATAACACTGCGAGTGATTTAAAATGCAATGAAATTAATGAACAAAAGTATATAAATAAAAAAAAATAATAATAAAAAACAGTACAAAATTAAATCATATATTGCAGTTAGGAGTTTTAAATTGAATACAGATTTAAAGCCAATATTCATTAATAATTGTTGATGGATTTCAAAGAATTTGCAAAAAAAATAAAATATTTTTAAATTTTGATAAGAAAAATTAATTTGATAAAAGTATATAAATACACTATGCAACCACTTTGAATCTCTTAACGACATATTTTTTCTAGTATTTGTGGGAAACTCTGTAAATGAAACTTTGTGAAATAATCTTTGTCAAATAATTTTAGTCGTTTGTAATTCTTTCAGAAATCAGTTCGTTTTTTTAATAAAAAAAATATAAAAAAAATAAAGGCGGATCAATAAGTCCGTGACTTTTTGAATGAAACACAGTTTTTTTTTTGCAAAAAAAAAAAAATATTTTTCAACATAATCTCCTTTTAGCTCAGTACAACGTTTCTCCTCCATATTGTATCCCTACCAAAAAATACGATTTTTAAGGTCCATAATATAGGCATTTTTGGCCACATGGGGTCGTTTGTTTTTTAAATCCTCGTTAAATCGGTCCCATAAGTTGGCATAATATTCGCCGTTTATAGTTTTTTTCCTTTTGAAGGTAATCGATGTGGATTATCCCTCAAACTGTTGCCATCACCTTATGGCCACGATTACGTTTATGGCCAATAGAGAGCAAACGCGTTAAACCCAACTGATCATTTAAATCGAAACCCACAATGCCCATGGCATCAACAATCTCACGCACTTTTAACTCTTCGATCTGCTAACACCATACCGTGGATTTTTTGTGACATATTCGGGCGTATTGACCACAATTTGACGTCCAGAACGTTCAGCGTCATTTTAACTTTTGCGACCACAACGAAAGTCGGTAAATCACTTTTTTATCGTTGTAATCGATGATGCAGAGTCCCCATAGTATTTATTAAGCTTTCCTTTGGTTTGATTGACGTTTTTTTCCCCAAAAAATAATGCTTAATGAGCACTCGAAATTCACTTTTTTCCATTTTTAAAAAAATCCACGAGGTTGTATGTTTT
>JAEKOY010002284.1:0-14593 GCA_021234595.1 Delia radicum | reverse complement strand
TATTGTTGCCGCCACTGGCCTATATATCACAGTATTACTTTATTATCCTCATTTATTTCTTTCCTTTTCGTTAAATTTCAATGTAACGTATACATACATATACATCTCATACATACATTAATGTTTTCTACATTTTATTTTTTATATGATTTTTTTTCTGTATAAGTAATATGTATGCTTAATAACAGTAAATTGTAATGTCGTTTGAAGTTAAAGGGCTACAGCAAATCAAGAATGTTTGCTGCTAAAAATTAATCTGAGTCAAACCGATCACGCGACAATACAATTTTTTTTAAAGCTAACTAATAACTTTGATTTTCTTACAGAATAAAATTTGTAATTCAGTGAATTTATAATAATTAAATGAAGTTTGCTCTTAAAAGTTGTGTGTTTATTTTAATACGATTCGGATTAAACATTTAAATAGTTTCATCGAAACAAATCTTTAAAAAAATTTAAGAAAATTTAACGCGTATCGGTTAAAAACCAAAACGTAATGTCCGAGTATAATTGTGGAAAATGTTCCCTTATGGATACCAATAGGATGGTTCAGTGCGACACGTGTGACAATTGGTTTCATTTCGAGTGTGTCAACGTAAATAGCGATGTAGCAAACATTAGCTGGAGTTGTGACCTCTGCGGTCACCTTCAACCGGTGACACTTAATAGCTCGTCAACCCAAGGCACAGTGGTGCTACCAATATAACATCACATGCAAAAGGTGGTGATCAACAAAAAGAAAACCTGACTGGTGAAACACCGGTTACGTCATCTGAAGCAACGATGGTAATAACATCATCCAATGCAAGTGCATACATTGAAGCACCAATAGTAACAAATACTGAATATAGTTTCTGCAACGTTAGTACTAGAAACACGAATAATATAATGACGTGGTCTAATTCCTTTTACAATGCAATTCTTCAAGCTTTGCCAAAACGAAAAACCCTTTGTCACACTCAACGGGTGACAAATATCAAAAGGCAACAAATGACAACTTGACAAAGCAACGTGATTTACAACTACGAATGCTTGAAGAAGAGAAAGAATTGCAAAAACAGTTAGAAAAAAAAATATAAAATATTGTCTCAAAGTGAAGGTGACACCAATTCTGGCAGCAGCTTTTCATTAAACTTTTCCTCGAATCAGCCAACTTCAGTGCAATTAGCTGCAAGACAGGTTATTCCTAAAGATCTTCCAACATTGACGGCAACCCAGAAGATTGGCCTTTGTTTTAAGCAGTTTTAAAAATAGCTCGGAATTGCCGGCTACTCAAATGCGGAAAATCTAATACGCTTACAATCTTGTCTACGTGGAAGGGCCAAAGATTTGGTAAGAAGCAAACTACTTTACCGTCTATGGTACCCGAAATAATACAAACACTGAGATGTGCTACGGCAGGCCGGAGCACATTCTAGAAAGTTTAATTGAAAAAGCTCGCAAGCATCCACCACCAAAAGAGAAATTGGAAAATTTTATAGAATATGCACTCATGGTAAGAAATATTTGCTCTACAATGGAAGCGTGCTCTTTAGACCCGCATCTTAACAACCCCTTGTTGGTTAAAGAACTGGTAGAAAAGCTGCCAAATAATCAAAAATTAAACTGGGCAATGTACCCCCAAGACAACAAAATTCCTATAGTTAAAATATTTAGTGACTGGATGTACAATATCGCGATGGCAGCCAGTCAAGTCGTTTCTCCAGCAAATTTTAAACGTAGTGCATCCATGAATATACACACAACAGAAGCAAACCAGAATCAACAAGCACCAAAACAACGTGCGTAGTGTGTGGCAGCGATACCCATAAAATACATAATTGTGAGGAGAGTTTAAAAATGCTCCTTTAGATAAAAAATGGTCCATAGTAAATACAAAAAGGGCTTTGTCGTCAGTGTCTAAATTTCCATCGTCGCAAATGTTTTTAAACAAGGTTTGTGGTATTAATAATTGTACTGCAAAACACCATCAGCTGATGCACAAAAACAACAACACAAACAACAACACAGAACAGTCTGCAAATGACGTGACACTCAACGAAAGAGAAAAATTGGTAAACACTCACAATAATATAAATGTAATTGTAAATCCGCTTTTCAGATATGTTCCTGTACGTCTGTATGGCAAATCTAAAACCTTGGAAACGTTCGCGTTTTTGGACGAGGGTTCTTCTGTAACTTTAATCGAGCATGGTCTTTTTGAAGAACTCAACGTAGAAGGTACAAAAGAACCATTAACGCTGCAATGGACTGGGCAATAACACGTGAAGAAGAGGCAGCAGTGAAATTTTCGGTAATGATATCAGGTACGGAAAATAATACACAATTTACTTTAAACGACGTTTATACTGTCACCAACTTGGATCTACCAATACAATCAATGAATTCTAACGATATTGTGAAGAAAAATCCCTATTTAAACGGGGTGCCTCTCAAATCTTATTCAAATGTGAGACCAAAAGTTTTAATTGGCCTCAACAACTGGAAGCTGGCGATTCCACTTAAAATTCGTGAGGGCAGCTGGAACCAGCCGATAGCATCAAAAACTCGCTTGGGCTGGACCTTACAAGGTGGTACTTCTAAAAACTCAAAAGTTTCCTTCATCAACGTACACACATGTGACTGTGAGACCCAATATCAAGTTGCATGAATTAATAAAAAACTATTTTCCATTGACGGTCACCAGAGAAAAAATTACTATCGTCCGACGATCAAAGGGTTTTAAAAATACTTGAGAGCACGTGCCAAAAGAAGAACGGCCAGTATGAAATAGGTTTATTGTGGAAAAGTGAAAATCCACAACTGCCAGACAGCTATAACTCTGCACTGCATAGATTAATGTGTTTGCAAAAGAAATTTAAAAAAGACAAACAACTACAGACCACAATGCAGAATGAAATCGACAAGCTAGTGTCTAAAGGTTATGCGAAAAAATTATCTGAAGTGGAAATTGTGTCATGCTCTAATCCTGTTTGGTATCTACCAACATTTATTGCTTTGAACCCAAATAAGCCCGGAAAGGTACGTCTAGTTTGGGATGCAGCGTCTAAAGTTAATGGTTCATCACTGAATGATTTCTAATGTGTGGTCCAGATATGCTTAGGCCCCTTTTGATATCCTGGTTGAATTTCGAGCTGGAAAAATAGCCGTCTGCGGAGACATTTCTGAAATGTTTCACCGTATCAACGTTCGTAAAGAAGATATGCAAGTACAACGGTTTCTATGGTTTGACGATTTAACAAACAACAGGTTCCAAGCGTTTATGTGATGCGGGCGCTTTCATTTGGCATATCCTGTGCTCCATGTATAGCGCATTTTGTTCGTGATAAAAATGCCGATAACTTTATAACAAAATATCCCCGTGCAGTGAAGCAATTAAATTTCACCACTACGTAGATGACTTCATCGACAGCGTGAATACATATGAAGAAGCATTGGAGCTTGCTACTAACGTCAAAAATATACACGCAGCTGCCGGATTTAGTATGCACAATTGGACAACAAATTCTGTTCAACTGCAAAAACACTTGTGCGGTAACGATAAAAAGGACAATCAGCTCACAACCTGGGTTCCGTAGAAAAAATACTAGGTATGTATTGGGACCCTATAACGATGTTTTCAAGTATATTTGTAGATTTTCGAGACTGAGTAGAGATGTATTTAACGGCGAAGTCATTCCAACTAAACGAGAGGTCTTAAAAGTATTGATGACCATATTCGACCCACTGGGACTTCTTTCAATTTACACAATCGGCCTTAAAATACTCCTACAAGAAGTCTGGCGCTCTAAAATCAAATGGGATGACGATTATTAACTACTGATTTATTTTATAAATGGCATCAATGGACTGCAACATTATCAGCTATATCAGAAGTAAGCATCCCACGTTGCTACTCACCCCTTTTGACGGTCTCCACTAATATCGAGCTACATACATTTGTTGATGCCGGAGAGTACGCATATGCAGCCGTATGCTATTTACGTGTTCAGTTCAACTCTGAAGTAAATACATCAATACTAGCCGCCAAATGTAAGGTGGCACCTTTAAAACCGGTATCTATACCGAGAATGGAGCTTCAGGCAGCTGTTATTGGTGTAAGGGTTAGCAACAAAATTTGAACAGCAGCCGTATTAAGTTCACCAAATGCTACTGGTGGACCGATTCAAAAACAGTATTAAGCTGGCTATCAATGGATCCACGAAATTTTTAAACCGTTTGTAATGCATCGTGTAGGCGAAATTCTCGAAACGACAAATCTTTCCCAGTGGAAATGGGTACCAACAAAATGTAATCCAGCGGATGCCGCTACCAAAGCATCAAAAGCCAACACAGTTCAATGGTTCAATGGTCCCGAATTTTTAAAGTGTAAGGAAGATGATTGGCCTGTTTGTGGTGGCCTTGAATTCCGTAATAATAAAAGCGATGAAGAGATCGAAATGCGACATGCTGTTTTCCATATTGCCAAAAAAGTCCGTTAACTTTAAATTTGAATATTTTTCCTGCTGGAGGCACCTCTACAGGGCACTCGCAACGTTTTGCTCTATATTGAACGAGTTAGATCTCTCATAAATAAAAAGAAACCTCCAAGCGAAATTAGTTTTGATATGATTCAAAGGTCAAAGCCTATTTTATACAAAACAAGCTCAAACAAAGTGAGTTTGCAGAAGATATTGCCAATATCGTCAGTAATAAAAACGTGAGTAATCATAGTAAATTAAAACAACTTAATCCATGTATAGATGAAGATGGTATTCTACGAGCAGAAGGAAGAGTCCAATCGTTAAATTGTAATCGCCCGATTATACTACCTGGTAACCACCCGGTCACCTTTTAATTGTGCGCCATTATCACGTACTACATCATCACTGTTTTCACGAAACTATCATTAACAACATTAGAAACAGATTTTACGTACCTCGCCTACGTGTACTATAAAAACAATTCGTAAAGAATGTCAACGTTGTAAAAATAATTCGAGCTTGCCTATCGTACCCCAAATGGCTCCACTACCATATGCCAGACTAGCCTGTTTTGAACGCCCATTCACATTTGTCGGTATCGATTTTTTTGGTCCATATTTAGTAGTAGTGGGAAGGCATAAGGAGAAAAGGTGGGGAGTACTATTTACCTGTTTGACGGTTCGAGCTGTACATATAGAAGTCGCACACAGTTTGGATACAAGCTCCTGATAATGTGTATTTCTAACTTCATAAGCCGTCGTGGTACACCACAAGAAATATTTACGGATAATGGTACCAACTTTAAAGCCACTGCAAAAATTTTTAAAGAAGAACAACAGCGTCTGAATTTAAACGATATGATTAATAAATTTGATGAAATTAAATGGACATTTAATCCACCGGCAGCCCCACATGGGTGGAGCCTGGGAACGAATGGTAAAGTCCATAAAAACAGTTCTCAATGTGACGTGTAATAATTTAAAATTCAACGACGAAAGTCTGAAAAGCGCCTTATGTGAAGCTGAATTTATAGTCAACTCACGCCCTTTAACGTTCGTTTCGCTGGATGCAGCCGACGATGAACCTTAACACCAAACCACCTACTTTTGGGGTCCTCTTCAGGCAATAAGCCTATCTGTTCCGACAACGATTTACGTGATCGCTGGCGGCAAAACAAAAAAATTTGCCGACTTTTTTGGCGAAGATGGGTTAAGAATATGCACCAGATTTGTTACGTCGTAGAAATGGTACACCAAGCAGCGACCGGCTTCCGTAGGAGACGTAGTAATTTTGGTAGATGATGAAAATCTTCCCAGAAACAATTGGCCAAAAGGTATCATATTGAAACTAAACTGCCAATGCCAAGGACGGACAAGTCAGAAGAGTGAAACTTAAAACCTCAACCAGCATCCTTGAAAGGCCGATATCTAAAGTTGCTATCCTAGATGTCGGCACTAAATCTGAAGCTAAACTCATCACCTGATTCCTTTACGAGGGGAAGAATGTTGCCGCCACTGGCCTATATATCACAGTATTACTTTATTATCCTCATTTATTTTCTTTCCTTTTCGTTAAATTTCAATGTAACGTATACATACATATACATCTCATACATACATTAATGTTTTCTACATTTTATTTTTTATATGATTTTTTTTCTGTATAAGTAATATGTATTGCTTAATAACAGTAAATTGTAATGTCGTTTGAAGGTAAAGGGCTACAGCAAATCAAGAATGTTTGCTAAAATTTAATCTGAGTCAAACCGATCACGCGACAATACAATTTTTTTAAAGCTAACTAATAACTTTGATTTCTTACAGAATAAAATTGTAATTCAGTGAATTTATAATAATTAAATGAAGTTTGCTCTTAAAAGTTGTGTTTTATTTTAAACGATTCGGATTAAAACATTTAAATAGTTTTCATCGAAACAGTTATAGTTCATGAACTATGTAATTGATGACCGGTAAATGATATTTTATGTTTTGAAGTAATGTAAAGGGGTTTTTTATACAGGTTAGAACTTTAAGTTGGCAACACTTTTTAGCTGGCGGCCATTTTGTCAGCTGTTCAGTGATTTATGTTTAGTTTGGTTTGCCATTTGACATGAATAGACTGACGTCTGAACAATGCTTCCAAATTGTGCAAATTTATTTTGAAAATTTTGGTTCTTTTCGAAATACGTATCGCGCATTACGTCCATTTTACGGGCAACATTTAAATACACTCATCGGTTAAATGGATACGTCAACAAACAAAACTGCCGTATTTGGAGCGATGATAATCCTCAAATGTATGTTGAGACACCGTTACATCCAGAAAAACTGTTTGGTGTGCTTTATGGGCTGGTGGAATCATTGGTCCGTACTTTTTAAAAACGATGCTGGTCAGAACGTTACAGTCAACGGTGACCGCTATAGAGCCATGATTACTGACTTTTTCGTTCATCAATTAAACAACCATGATGTGCAGGAGCTGTGGTTAGAACAAGACGGTGCAACATGTCACACAGCTCGTGCCAGAAATGATTTATTGAAGGAAACGTTTGGTAACCGCATAGTTTCACGTTTCGGACCCATGAATTGGCCTCCAAGATCGTGCGATTTCTATTGGGATATGTGAAGTCTCTAGTCTACGCCGATAGGCCCAAAACGATTGACCACTTGAGGGACAACATTCGCCGCGTTATTGCCAATATCCGCACACAATTGTTGGAAAAAGTCATGGAAAATTGGACCTCCGAGATTAGAGTACGTCCGAGCCAGCTGTGGAGGTCATATGCCAGAAGTCATATTTAAACTATAATGCCAGAAGCTTATTTTTCAAATAAAGTAAATTTCATGTCATTTAAAAAATTCTTCCATTTCATCCTCTATAAAAAAAACACCCTTTATAAGATAATGAGGTATCATTACAAGGTAAGCATGAGTGTTAAATTGTTACTTTATGTTTCGAAATAAAGCTGAAGGTGAGGAGTATTAATTACAAAGTAATGCATTATGTAACCCATTATCGGTAACTCATTACTTTTTTTTATTAAAAAAAACTAATTGGTTATTGGCAGAGGGTATGTAATAGCTTTGATTCCAGGGTGCACTTTCAAGGTTATATTCCAAAGCAAAAGTATTTATTGTTATTAAAATCACGGTAGATGTAGGTTTGAGGTTGACTTATCTTAGAAAGATAATGTCATGTTTCGAAAATGCTGTTGCTGTCAATTGATATAATAGAGCACATTTTGCATATCGTTTACAAAAAACTGATCCAACAGCGTACCATCAGTGGTAGAGAAATATGTAGGTCTGGTAGTGTTTACTGCAAATAAGTTAATTGGTGAGCGGATTTGTGGCAATCGAAAAACCAACTACCAGAAAATCTTAGACGAGCTACCGGGACAGTGATACTGGGACACATCGTTGGGGGATCTAGGGTGACAATCTATGTCGACAGTCAGGCGGCGCTCAAAGCACTGACAAACTACACGGTGCGCTCGCCCCTGGTCGCACGATGTAGGTGTGCTCTGAGGGAGCTCATGGAGGTATTCACAGTGAGGCGTGTGTGTTGGGTACCCGACACTGCAAGGTGGATGGCAATGAGTTGGCGGACGAACTTGCGAGGGAGGGTTCAAATCTGGACTTGGCAGTAAGAGACGGGGGGGGGGGGGGGTAAAGCCCCTTTATGTTACTACTTTGAGGTTATACGGAAGGGATTCCGCGAAACCGTTAACCAATCATGGAGGAACAGAATGGACTGCAGGGTGTCTAGGGCGTTATGGCCCGCTTTGGACGCAGGGGCAACCAAGGTTCTTCTGGGACTGGACAGGGAAGGTCTCAGGACCCTTACGGGGTTCCTGACCGGTCATTGTACTGTCAGGGCTTTCACAAGCAGATGGGACAGGGACATACGGATTTTTGCAGGCTGTGCGAGGACGTGAGGAACTGGAGACGGTTGAGCATATAATGTGCCACTGTCCTAGGTTGCAGGGTCTCAGACAGAAATGGCTAGGAGATAGATTTCACGACGAACTCGGGTGTGTCGCTGGATACAATCCAGTTGATTTGCTGAGATTTGTCAGGGAGATAGGACGGCTGTTTCTGGTAAGGGGACGTTAGGATCCGGTTTCTGGGGAGTAAATATATTTTCTACCTTTCTTGATATTTATCTTTCAAGCTATGTTTTCTGTCTATTTCTATTCTTTCTCACCGTTTTTTCTCTGAAGGGATTCACAATGGACCGTATTGGTCTCCGAGTGGAGTTGTGCCCTTGGGCACATAACCCTTCCTAACCTAACCTACCGGGACACAACATCGCAAAATTGAATTGTGATAGAAACTCCGAAAGGACATTCACGAGCAAGGAATCCTCGTTAGAGATACCTTTTTAATCCAGGTGCTCATTTCTATACACTCAGAAAAAAAGTTAGTAGAACAAATTTCTATTTTTGTACTAATTTTTCGTACAATTTTTTTTAGTAACATTTTTTGCTATTCTCATTTTACAAATTGCTGAATTTTTGTACTCATTTTTTTTTGCTGATTTTAGCAAAATAAATATTAAAAAAAACGTATATTTTATACAAATCAAACTTTTATTACAAAGTTAAAATTAAAATAATGTGCATCTATTAGGAAAAAAGGATTTTAAAACAGTCGTTTATTTTTCCTTTTTTTATTTTTATGCTGTAAAGTTGGATCTACTAAAATTTAGCAAATTTTTTGCTGAGGAGGAAATCAATAACTTTTCTATCGGACGCAGCATTGTAATTATATGGGTTCCGGGGCACTGTAATATCGCAGGGAACGAGATGGCTGACGAATAAGCCAGGGAAGTTTATTCTCTGGGCACAGTCAATTTAGAGACCGCGCGAAACCATTTCAGGCGTTAAGGACAGAACTACGTAAATGGACTGTTATTGCTCACAGGACAATATGTGACACCTCGAGAGTAGGTGAAACCACTAGGATTCTCTGGGGAGGCCCGGATAGGGGAGGTGGGACCAAGGGAACTTTTGAAACTAAGTATGCTCACCGGCATTTAACGATGGGACACACCTATTTCGAATGGATAGAGCGGATCAGTATTAGGACAATTTGAATGAAGTTCGAACTCAGTAACTTTTAGGTGTTGAACCCTAATCCGGCTTTCGCAATTTTTAAAGTTTTAATCAATATCTTGGTTACCATAAACCGAAAATTTTTCTCAGCTAAAATTGCTTTTTGATTGTGTGTCATAAAAATAAAAAAAAAATGATTTTTTCCGACCACGAGAACCAGTTTTTAAAAATAGTTTTTGGTGTAGAATCCAAAGGTGAATCTTTTTTCTCTTTAGGAAAAGGTCCCTAAATCAGTGTTTTTGGAAGCCGCGCGGATGTTGAAAGAGTTGGAATTTTAAAAAAATAATAAAGCCATTTTCTTATTGATCAAAAACCGTAAAAAATTAGATATCCCAAAATCGAAGTTTCGTGACGGTCTTAGCAAGTGCTGAACATTTTTAAAAATAGCGTTAATCATCGTAAGAAAGTCAATAAATTTATTTTCTGTTTTGTCTTAGTTGGAAAAAAAAATTGTATAAAAAACTTTTCTAAAATTTGAAGAAAAAAATTTGTACCATACATACATTTTGTAAAAAGTTGACTTTAGTAAAATAATAAAAAAAAAATGTTCATAAAAACATGAATTTTAATGCAAGTATATGCATTAGGGTCGTTATATTTTTTGCTGACCAAGATTATAGCAGAAAAGTAATCTGCGGAAAATTCTATAGAAACTTTTCGAAGACACCATGGTTCTAAATTGAAAATCGCGCCTCCGATAAAATTTCCAACGTTGGTAAAATGTTGGTAAACCCATAATTAGGTGGTATGAAAATTTTTTTTTAAAAATAAAATTAAAAAAGTTCATGTATAATTTTTGGTCACCCCTGGCCACCAGATTAGCCGCCGACAGTTCCAGCCACCAAACCATCAGCATTTTTATAAAATAAATACTTTACCAGTGGTTAGACTTTTAAGCCGTTGGTAATTTCTGAGTGGATAGCACTGGGAATACACTTTTTTCCAACGCTGGCATGTTTGTCTCAACCAATTCTTTGCCAATGAAATTTTCTGCAGACCACTGAAATTATTGAAAAAACAAATACTGGCAAAACGCTTTTTTCAAACGCCAGTAAAGCGTCTAAGCAAGTGTTCTGCCAGTAGTTTATTTACAATTCTTCCGTTAGCCAGTGGTATACCAGCGCTTAGTTTTTTCTATCACTGGCAGTATCTGACTGGGTTTAAATTTAGTTCAACGCAGTTTGTAAATTAAATACTGATTTTTCACTAAATTAAAATAAAAAAATAGGTGATTTTTTGTGATGTAAATAAATAGTCCATAAAATTCTAAACAAGATGGAGTTGTTTCGAGAAAAAGTTGTCAATAAACATGAAAATGGAGGATAAAATTCGGTTTCGGTTTAACTAAACTATGTTACTCTTACATAAAAAAAAGAACTCGGACTAAATATACAAAGTTTACGATAAATAGGCTGATGAAGGCTCATTATTCGTCCAAGTCTATATCCAGGGTATCTTTTTTAAGATTATTGTATGGCAGTACCATATTTCTATAAAATTTTAATTATTTATAATCAAATTATGCTTGCAAATTCATTATGAGAGTTCAATGGAATTTCGTCTTTAACATCAACAATGTCTACAGCTGGCATGCGAATTTCATTATAACACACAATATCGCCATTATTAGTTGTGTTTCCATCATTATTCGAGAGTGTCTGAAATTATTTCATGAATTTGTATATCATTTGTTGAAACAATGGAAGTAGTTATGACTTTTTCGTCGTTTTTGATTTAATTCATTACCTATTGAATAAATTGTATTTGATTGATCAAGCACAAAATTATTTGTATCCCTTGCAAGTGGATATGATGGATTTGAAGAAACACTTAGTTGTCCAATGCTGCTATTCGATGATACTGGATCTGACCCTAAATAAATATTGTGTTCCCCCTCAGTTAAAATTTGATTTTTATGAATTTTCATGTGTCTGTTTAAATTTCCTTTATAAGTAAAAAAAATATAACAAAGAGGGCATTAAATTTACGTTTCTGTTGCAACAGCTGGGTTTTTGCCACTTGTTGTTGTCCCCTGGGGAAAAAGCATTTGGTCGATACAGCTGGTGCTAAATTGACAAACCTTGGCGGAGTGGGACACGGGACGTTCTGAAGCGAAGATACAGTTGTCCCGGGAACTTCTGCTAAAAGCAGACTTTGTTGTTCGAAACTAATATCATTTCGATTATGTATATTATTTAGAATTTGAACTTTTGCGCCGTTTATGAGTTCACATTGTGTTTTATAGATGGATTTATCTTGAAATATTTGCTCTATTTCTTCTGGTGTGAGTTCATCCTTATGTCGAAATGAAAATGCCTTTTTAAACTTCCTTTACGAGTTAGTTTTGATCCACAAATATAACATTTAAATATATTGGATTCAAATGTAAGCTAATGTGTTCGACCAACTGATTACAAAAAAAAAACTTACTTGACAACATATAATAAAGCACTTTTCCGATGAATGGTCGTTTTTAAAATGCTTAGAATATTTAGAATACTTTGTAAATCTAGATTTACATAATGGACATTCTAAATCACGATTCCATTGCGCAATAAATTCATCATATATTAATCGTGTTGAGAAAAACTCAAAGGTTTTAACTTATTCTTTTTAGTGAGATTAGGATTTGAATTATTGAGACTCCTCTGCTGCAATATGTATGCATTAACGTCGGTAAATTCATTATCAATTTCAATTGTTTTATCATTTTGATCATCATCATCGATCATAATCAGATATTTCAACATAACTATTAGACTCCATTTTACTTGTATTCAATAAATTATTATCTGCGTCATCATCAGTTATTTGGACAAAACTGTTTTAACTCTGTTTGATCTATTTCTATATTATCATTATTATTATGATGATCACGATAGTGTCCAGCACAAGTAATTGTTTGGAAATATATACCGCATATATCACAATTTAGCTTTTCAAGACATTCATCAGTTGCACCATTTTTTTAGTTGCCTCTTGCAGATGTTGTTCACAAACTTTATCTAAGCTTGTAATAGGTTCAATGTGGGCGAAATTTGTAAAACAATTGATTGCTCTTTAATCACCATATCATAATTAGTGTTTAGTGTGGCTGTTGCTTCTGCAGTAGCAACATTTTGTATTTGAACAATATCAAAAACTGATATAGAATTTTCAATAGCAGATATCTCGTCCTTAATTGGTGGAGTCTGAACCACTGGAACTGGTAATTTCTCTAAACGTACAACTAGTTTCGAAGTTTTCAGTTGAGACTGATTTTGAATGACCGTTTGTTGAAAACTATAAAAATCTCTAATATGATGCCAACATTTAATGCATATGACACCCGTTTTATCGCCATTTACAGGAGTTAATATCTAAAAATTAGTTATTAACAATATTATAAATACGGTACTTGGGGGGGGGGGGGGGGGGGCGTCTATAATTATAATTAGTAGACCGACTCACCGCATATGAAGAAAATAAAATTGTTTTTTTTGTTCATCCCTCAAAATGTACCTAGGTTTGTTTTATGATGATTGCCAAAATGTTTCGTGTCTAGCAATGAAATTCCGTGAGTTGGGCCATTTTTAAATAAGGTCCTTTTTTAGTTTTGCAAATCATTTTGTACTTTCACTAAAGACAACGTATACAATATTAGTATCATATGAAATTTTTATTTGAGGCTTTTCAGAAATCACAAATGTAATTTCACGTAATTTGTAATCAGAAAATAGCAATTGAAATTCAAAAACCTCATTTGTAATTCACAAAAATACGTCATGTTATGTTATATATTTGTAATACAATAAGCCTACAAGCCCAAAACGTATTACTAAGTCGTTCAAAATACATCAGTAATTATAAGAAGAAGAAAATTATAATACAATTCATTATTAATAAAAATAAAGAAAACAATATAAATAGCAACCCTAATAATAGATAAAAGAACTAAAAACCCTTGTAAGATATGACACAGGTACACAAATATGACATTACCATTATAAATTAGTAAGTATTTAAGTATGTTAACAGGAAAAGCATATTACGTATATCAAGATACTGCTTAAAGGAACATTCCAAAAATTCATTAACCTCACCAATTACGTGAACATGGTCATAATGAGCAATTTCAAACACAAATCTTATTATTCTCCTAGGCACACTTTCAAGCCGATCATATTATAGGATAACGTACCACATACAACCTTAATGCACTAATTAAGGTGTGACATGAGTAAGCATCATGCGCGATCATACGTTTAACCCTGAATTTCAGGTGAAAGTCCAGAGCGGTAAAGTGATCTCAGACCTAGAGTTGCCTTAGCAGAAATAGCATTAATTTGGGGGCCACAAAACTTAAGTACTCATCAATTACCAGACCTAAACATCTGAGACTAACAACAAACTAATACCACACCACCCATTCTAATAGGGGGTAAACAACGCTACTATATAGTGAGCGAAACATAATAGCTTTGGTTTCATGGTGTTAATAGTAAAGTCATTATGCACCATCCAATCATTCAAATTAGCAACGTTAAAATTGATTACCGTCTCCAAACATCGGGAAACTCTCTTCTATTACTAAAAATGTTGAATATCATCTGCATATAGAAAGGGGTTCACCAAATGTAAATCCAAGCAATCCACACAATCATCTAAGTACATTGAAAGGAAAGGGGTCCAATGACAGAACCCTGAGGAACTCCAGAGTAAAGAAAGGAAACATTAGAATTAGAACCACGTAAACTGACGAATTGAGATCTACCCTGTAAATATGAATAAATAAATCTACAAGCCATCCTGGAAAAACCAAAAATTCTATTAAATTCTTTTTTTACTTATTAAAATATCATGATTCAGACAATCGAAGGCCTAAGAAAGGTCTAACGATACCAAAACACAATTTCTACCACCATTAAAATTCTCCTTCACACTTTCGGTTATACTTAAAAGCATACCAAAAAATCATATTTGTTTTTTATAAAATCGCATTTGTTTTTCAGAAAATCGCATTTGTTTTTCAGAA